>VXBL01008804.1:670359-737447 GCA_013400195.1 Aramus guarauna
AAAAAAAAAAAAAAGGGTTTTCAGAGTAATTGGAAATTGAAAAGACCAAGCTCTGTCCAAAACTCATTGGAGAATGCAGTGATTCTAGATGGCTGTCAGGTAAAGGATAGTGGCACCCACTAAAACTTTATTAAATTTGCTGAAATATTTTTTATATTTTTTTCTTAATAGGGATATGCAGCGGTGGCATAACAAAACAACGGTTTAAGAGAACAAAGAGAATTCTCGACCATGTTTCAAGTTGCAATATGTCATAACCTGTTGTAATATGGGACCTTAATNCTGTGACTGGCCATGTTTTCCTGTTACTATCATCATATGAGACATTTAAGTATTAAATGTTGTCTCCAAGAGTATGAGCCTTAAAGAGTAAAAACTAAACATAAACCTCTCAAAACCAAACCCAAACAACAAGCTCTCCAAAACAAAACAAAAATCCCCCAAACAGATACCAAAGTTTCCATAGGTGAGCAATGGTTACAAATACTGTCCCAAGGCTTCCTCAGTGGGGAGCCAGAACGAATAGGATATAAAGTGATCTCGTTGGTGAAGAAACACTAAAATATTTTTTTAACCAAGAAACTGCTTCTGTCAGTGTCTTTTCTAACAGAAATATTGGCTCTGAAACCAGCTGCAGAAAGTTAGAGAGATAATAAACTCTTTGCATAGGTTACAAGAAGAAACTGGTGATACCCTCTTAATAAGCTTGCAAAATAGGAAGGTTATACGGAGTGGCATAGGCAGGTAAAAACTTCAGTAATGATAATTTTATAGACCCAAAGTATTACTGGAAATACCATAAGTGGTTTCTACAGTTCATAGTTTAACTATGCAATGTGTCTGATTGTAATGACTTTAATTTTGCACAAAGGTATGTCATGGGGAGAAGTGTTTAATTGCGATGGATGGAGTACAAAGGCCCTCAGCAGCCTCTGGCTCTCTGTGTTGCCATGTCAGTCCCTTCCATGCAAAGGGATCCAGGGGCATGGCCCTGATGACCTGGGACACCTAGTGGGATGCTTGATATGGAAAAGTCCTCACAAAGAGGAAGAAATGGAGTTTAAAGTAATGACATGAAGGCAAATGCCCAGTAGTACTCTGAAAGTTTTGGAGTAATTGTCAAATGATACATCACCATTGCAAGCTGGTAACTGACTGTCTTGGAAGTGAAGTTGTACTCTGATAGGGAGGACTGAGGCACAAGGATTACAGGGTTTTATCTCTATGTTGGGACGATGAAAATTTTGAGGGAGGAATGGAAGCAGGTAGCAGAGCATATGTTAATCAGGATACACCATTACATGCACTGAGGCTTCTGTCAGACTGATAGACATGCCCGGGACTGGATATTTGTGGTCTTGCTCTGTATCTGCATGAACAAGTTATTGCACAATGATATGAGGGTGTGAGGATGTTCAAATACATGACAACATACACTCAATCTGATGACATGGGCAGAAATTGGAAACTGAATGGACTTTAACTTGTGGATAATGTAATCATTATTAAGGAAGGGTTGCTCAACATACAAGATGATAACCAACAGGAAAGCATACTGTATAAAGTATATATAAAGACGAGCTTTATGTCACAGATATTGGTGCTGGGCTGTTGGATGGACAAACCCTACTGTGGAAACTGCTTTCTTGTTTGAGCTACTGATTTCCATATTGCTGAATAGCTGTGGTTCCCTATCAAGTGGCAGTTTAAAACTTGTGCATTATGAAGGGAATTAAGCCCTTGAACTCTTTCTGCAGGATACTGTGGATGCTAAATATGATGGAGCAAATTCATGTAATTAAAAATCTCTTAGGGACTATCAAACCTGGAGATATCCCTTAGAGCCCAGGAAGGTGAGATTGGCTTGGGGGTGACCACCTAACCCTGAGAAGGGAGATGTAGGTCCTGTTGTGAGAGAGCGAGCCCCAAAAAGAAATGCCCAGCTGTTCTGTCTGGGATGACAGATGGAGGAGGGGAGGGCAAGAGCTATGCTTTTGCAGGATTAGGTACCTGCGAGTTAGATCTTGCTGTGTTACATACATTATATAATTATATCATGTTATAGTGCACTTACTTAATAAAGTTCAGGCATTAAATGAATTGTATAGCCTTGATAGGTATGTTGTTTTCAAATACATTTCTGAATAGGGAGATAGTTTTTACTGTGCAGAGAGCAATGAGTACAGTGCCAGGCATGGAACTACTTTCACAGGAGTGTTCTGGCNTAGGGATATGCAGCGGTGGCATAACAAAACAACGGTTTAAGAGAACAAAGAGAATTCTCGACCATGTTTCAAGTTGCAATATGTCATAACCTGTTGTAATATGGGACCTTAATTTCCGTAGATTTTCTTTGTTGTTATTCTCCCAATACTTACGCATTACAGCATTGTCTGTTGTACCTGCTCAGAGTGAATTTTTCACAGGAGCTTCATCTGACAGCTAGAACTTGGTTAAGATTATTAGCAATTAAGATTTTTAGCTTGCCTTTTGTACCCCTTATATCCATAGCTTTGGATTGTCAGTATCAAGGCAATAACTAAACTAGCACTTGTGATCAAAACAGCAAGAAAAAGGGCTGAAGACAAAAGGAACCTTGTGAAATGACCACAGAAATTTGGAGACAGAGATGAGACTGTGAAGGATTAAATGGAGAAAGAAGAGAATCTAGAGAGGCAGGAGTAAGGGAAACCATGATATTATAGCCTTTCAGGTTTTAATTTGCTGGGTCGGAACTATTGGATGACTAGCTGACTTATTAAAGAAAATGTGAGTAGAGTAAGATCTGGGATGGGAGGGACTTTTGCCTTGGAAGAGAGATTTTAAAGAAAAATGGACAAAGCAAAAATATCTCATGTTTTTATTTGTAGATATCTGATATTATGTTTTCGATGTAAAATTTGAGCATGGGTTTGCTAGGACGTAAGGAAAAAAAAATTTACAATTTTAAAGTTTTATTTCCTTTTGGATAAACCACCAGACTGATGTTAGTAACTCTTATACTAAGAAAGATGATGTTTCCAGGTGTTTGGGGCAGAAATCAGGCAGACCTCAGTTATTTCACATCCAAAAACTTTTAAAGGTTTGGCCTTCATCAGTTCTAGACAGGAGTAAATATTAGATTGATTGTCAAGTATATGTTAGTTACTGAATAGGGACGAAGCAGTGCTATATCTAGTCAGTTGGCCCAAATCCAGTAAATCTTATTTTATCCAGATTTTTACTATACACTTGCTAAATTAATCTCTGTGAAAGCCACCAACTGGAAGGAGCAGGAGAAGCGGTGCATGGGGGAGGTATGCTACAGCATATGCTCTGGTTCTGCCCTTGAATAGGACAGTTCTGAAAACAAATTATATAATGTGTTGACAGAAAACTATAATCCCTGAGGTAAATTTGGCTTCAGAAAATATTCTCTAAGAATCATTTGACAGGTCCTTTGAGAACAAGGATATGGTAAGAATGGTATCTGATACACTGTTAACAGATCTGAATCTATCCAATCTTTTTTAAAAGACCTGAAGTATTGATGATTTGTAGTTGATATAGGACAAATATTATACTATTTGCTTAATTTTGCTGGGAAAGAGAGAAAGCTTTTCAGCCTACAGGATATGTTCTAACGCATTTGTTCTTGATCTTACATCTAACAAAAAGGGTCCAATTCTGCTAAAAGTCCTGCTGAGAATTTGCTCAAATTTAGCTCTCAGCTGAACTGCTAGAAATCCAGAATTACTGCTTCAGTCAGTGAAGTCTATGTGGACTTGCACAAAAATTACTGACAGAAGAACCTGACTCAGTATTACCAAGTGGCGTGTATTTTTTAAATGACTGGTATCAAACTTACAGTTTCCTCATTGATGTAAGCTGGAAAGAATAGAAATGGAGAAGAGCACATGGTGCTGGGGCATGGCTCGTGCTTCAGAGGCTCATTTTCAGAGGTCCCTATGTGAGACGGTTTTAAAGAGAGTGCAGTTGCAACAAGGAAGGTTTAATACTGTTATTTTGGTACTAGCTGGATTCCAGTGAAATGAAAGCTGTATAAGACTACTTACGTTTTAAACCCCTTGTTATTAATATGAAGAGTATTATATACTACTGTATTTATGATGATCACCATTTAACTACTATTTGGTATACAAGCCCGGGACTGCAAAGTTCATTTGCTCGAGACCATTATCGCCACAGAGTGACTGTCATGGCTGATCTCTGTCAGGACTGATCACGTGTAGATGTGTTCTATAGCTGACAAAGTATGATTGCCACTTTGAATTTCACATGAAAAATAGAAATTCATGTAACAGGCAGTTTTGAGTATTTCTCTTGTATGAAGATGCATTAAACCTCCCAATGAGTTAATAAACTCTTAAGAGTTTAGTGGAATTTGGGATTAGTCATTAGCAATCTGCAGAGAAGTTGAGACAGTTCTGGACAAGCCCAGAGGCAAGCCATAACGTGGTGGAGGAAAGGCCACTTCCCTTTTTTGCAGGTGTTAACTCATGTGGAGGGAATTAGATGGGAATAACCGAAGGCCTGTGGTGCTGAAAAGTGGGAAGTGTACTCAGATATAGAGAGTATTTGGAAAACTAAAAGTTCAGTGCAAATTGCTCATTTAAAAACTGTAGCGGGAATTTCCACATTTGATAGTCTTCCTCATTTTCTTATCAGGCCCTCTCACGTTACAAAATAAAAAGAGCTTTTTTTCCCTCGTGGTCATCCCTGCAATCTCAGTCTGAAAATGGAAAGTCTAAGGAAATACTTTCTGGGTCCTGCATAATTACAAGTAGTCTTGATTTGGTGTTGATCTACTTCAATTAGGTCCAGATTAAACTGATATGAGGGCTGAATCAAAGCTGTATGCATGCGAATTTAGTATGCACACAGGTTCTGCTTTAGCTAAACATGCTAACACGTGCTTAACTTGTAGAATGTAGTGGCTGTGCTTAAGCTTGCTTGTAGAAACATATGTGTGCTTTGCTGAAAATGAGCTTGAAGTTATTAAGGTTTTTAATGCTACTTTGTGCCTTGAAACATAGACAGTGTACACATAAAGGTCAAAAGTTGTATTTCACTGGTGGAAGCCATTTAAAAATGAAAAGGCTCTTAAAGCTTTGTGGAAAAAATTGATACTTTACAGCAGATGTTTTTTTGCTGTTTTATTGTATGTGTTCCTCTTATTTTTTTTTTTTTCGTATTTGACTGCATGATAGCACTGTCTGGTCTTTGATTATTTCAGTGGATTAAATGGCCATTGAACATCCCTGAGAAGCCATTCTTTTAGGTACAAGTGAAATATCATGGCTCACATTCAAGTTCTTGCATGCTTGAAATAAAGGAACATCTCACCAGTCTTTGGGTCCACATTTTAGTTTATCCATACTTATAAACTTTATATTGTAGAGAATTTGATTGATTTATTCTGAGTAGCTGAAACTTTGTTGTGTTATTAGACACTTATTTAGCTCACTGGGACCAGCTATGACACCTCAGACGTAACCCAGCTTTGAAAGGAATGCAAAATGACAAAGATCCTTTTACAAACTTCACATATATCAGAAATATTCCAGTACCAAGGAAATCTGTTCCTTCTTGCATAGTCTGTCAGGGCAGATATTACTATTATTTCTATTTCAATTATTATTTCACTAAAATATACGTTTTAAAGAAGAGTGAGCAGAACATTAGAGTGCAGCAAAACAATACTGACTGTAGCTTAATTTATGGAATAAACAAGATGACTTTTTTCTGATTCTTTTATTTTGTTTGTTCCGTGTGAAATACTGAAAGGATTAAATTGATCTTCCTGCCAGTTTTAACAGGACACTATTGTTACTGGTGATGGTTCGTATTTGCAAGCTGGCTTTTGCTGCCTGTATATTCTCTTGTGGCATGGAGAGCTATGCTCTCTGGCAGCCTGGGGCCTCACAAAGTAGTAGTAGGTCTTTTTTTTTTTTTTTTTTTTCCTGCCTCATTTTTGTTTATGTAAATATTTGTATCTTTTTATCTTTCTTTTTTGTGCTCTTCTAGTTTTATTCCAATAGTAACAGCTGTTGCCCCAGTGGTTTCTCCTCCAGCAAAGAGAGCAGCAGTTCTTGCTCTTGGTACTGCGTGCAGATTGGGCATCAGGAAGTATGTTAGGAGCTCCGAAATTGTCGTGCTTCCTCCATTGTAACTAAGTGTATATAACCCTGTCCCAGAAATGACAACGCTTTATTCTCTCAGGGTGCGGAAGGCTTGAGGTGGTACTTTTGCCCTGGTATTGTGACTATGTCCAGCTGCCCTATTGAGACAGCAAGATTGTCATAGCATAAAAATCTTTTTTTGCTTTGAGAAGTGTATTCTGTGTTTTTGTGTGAAGTACTGGAAATTTTTTTGAAAGTTCTTGCACTTTCTTTCAGTATTCTGTTATTACCTACAAAATGTTTCCACTCTGCATTTGTGAGGTCTTTTATGACCTTCATTTGGTCCTTGCCAGGGAATCTTACCTGCACAAGCTCAAACCAAGTCAAAGGCCACCTTGAGGAGACCATGGTGGATGAAGTTGTGGTATAAGAGTATCGTGCTCAGAATAATGATCCCTCTTCCAGTTTCAACAGAAATCAGAGGTACTTCTCTGCAATGTAGAATTTTCATTCTGCTCACACTCTTTATTGATTTCCAGTGCTCAAATCCTATTTTATTGAAGTATCCTTCTCACCAACTGCAAAATGTCAACACAGTTTCCAAAATATTTCATCTTTTCTATCACCAAATTTTATTCAATTAAATGTGTAGCATCATCCAATATTAAGACTCCAGAGTTTTCCAGCGGAAATAATGCAGTATAGTTTTTTGGGAGTGGTTTGTTTGTTTTTTTTTACTGTCCAAGTGAATTCATTCAAATGAGGTACAGTAAGACAACTGTTGCTGACTGCTTTTTCAGCAGCTGAAAAATAACTGTGGGGCTGCTGAATATTATTCGTATTTTAGACCAAGTCATTCTTAGATAATTATTTAGCCAAATTATATAACCTGACAATTTATGTGACTTCCAAGGAGCGGAGTAGCTGTGAATGGGATATACTTAACCACTGTCTGCTGGGATTGATTTTTTTGGTCTGACTTTTTTTTTTAAAGTATCTTGACTAAAAGCTAAATTTGCTGCTTTACCAATGTTGAAGAGTACTGACAACATAGTTCAACAGTGTTTGCTTTAAAAAAAATGACATTAGCTAGTGTGAAAAAAGATGGTAGAGTCATGCTATACAACATGAGCCAATTTGATCTGCATATCAGGAAAAATGAGGATGTCATTAAAAATAAAATAAAAAAGCATATTTTGATCTTTTTCTGTGTTGGAAATATTCAACAAAAAGCCAACTGATCCTTGGAAACATATTCAAAACCCCCAGTAAGCTGCAAATGTGTGTTAAGATGACCAGACAGTGGCAAATTCACTCTGTTCAGGTGTCTTACTCCAACAGCCCATAATGCCTGGGGCAAGGGTGTTTGTGTGTTTGTCGGCACATAGTGAAACTCTGGCTGCTCCAACTCAGTGAGTATAAAATGAAAGATTGTTCCGCTGAACCCTACTCTTCAGATGTGATTTTTATCTTTTTCTTTAAGGACCATACGTATTTGAGCCTCACCTCTAAACCTGCTCCTCCTCTCTGCCCTAGCAGACAGCCAAGTTCAAGTCATGCAGCAATAAATCAGGTGCCTAGAAGAGAATACATAGGGAAGCTGAGTCAGAGCTCTTGTCCTGCAGCACACGCACAGAGTACAGCTCATCAGCAGATTTTGGTGGCTGTGGGCAGACATCATCAGACCCACATGCACTCCCTCCTGAGCACACCAAAGAAGGGATGCCCCTTTCTGCCCCAGAAGAAGCCTCCCTGGGGAGGGCAAGAGTAGAAACATGACCTGTAGAGTTTGGAGCCCCAGTTTCTAGCTTTTTGTACTGGCTTCAATGAAGCTGGTCCTGTAATATAGATTTAAAAGGATTGCACAGGCAGTGACTCAGACTTGTTGATTTAGGGTCAAGTTGAATCAGCCCACAAGAACTTGAGTGCAACAGATATGCTTTATCTGACCCACTTGAAAAGATCAGATTTAGAAGGAAGATGACTGAAATACCCCAAATGAGAGGGGGGAAAAAATGAGCCAAGAATCTGACCTATACTAAATTTTTCAGTGCTTTTTCACTTAAATCAGTTCACTTTACACAATAGGTCAAAGGAGCTACATAATCTTTCCAAGAAAAGCTTGAATTTTAACCTTTTCCCCCTAACCTGGCACAAGCCATGGGCTTTCCTTTGTACCTTGCTCACTTAATTCTAATGCCAAACAGGACATCCATTTTTTACTTAATTACTCTGTATCTGGGGCCTAATCCCCTTGGTCAGATTTTATGACCAACTTAGACAAACAACACAGAGTAATTTTATTAGCTCTGTGATCAATTTTTTATTACTCTGGACTTGATAGTGATAATAAAAACTAGGGCACATGAATAAATATTGAAAAGGTTTCAGTCACTCATCCAAATGATACATTTGCAAGTGACTGCAGGACTCTGTTTCTCTTCCTTGACTTTGAAGAGAGGATCGCCCCATTGGAACTGCCAGCTGCAAGTAAAAAAAACTTGTCTTTTTTTTTTTTAATATGAGCTCTTTAGAGTCTTCAGAATTATGAGAACCTGTGTGAATAGTGTAGACAGCCAACTATTAATTATGTCAGGTTAGGTGGGAGGAATCTCAGGTTGTGTGTTTTGTAGGCTTTGCTTACCCTGATACATCCTGAAACAGCATTTGTGGTGTTATTGACTCCCCTTTGGTTTATGAACTTGCAGCATCTCCCAGATGCTTCCCTGCAATACAGTTCCCTGGGCAGGCACCTCCCTTCTCACAGCTCATCTTTCTTGCCTACATGTAACAACTTGTATTTGTCACTTTGGAATTTTGTCATCTTTTTAAGACTATTTCCTCTGTCAAGATTATTTCAAACTTTAATCTTGCTTGTCAATGTTACCTGCAGTCCCCCTCGACTCTGTGTCAGTTATGTAGTTAGTTTTGCATCATATTTCTAAAGCTTCCCTATGAGAATGCCATGCAAAACTGTGTCAAAAGCTTCACTAAAACCAAGGTATATGACACCTACTCTTTCTTTCCTGTTCACACAGTCTGTCTTGCAAGGAAACTCAGCTGATTTGACATTTGTTCTTGACAAACACGTTGGCTGCTGTTAACCTCCTTGTTACTGTCTAAGTGCTTACTTTTTAATAAAAGTTCCAGATTTTTTCTGTACATTGTTAAGTCAATTAATCTAAAATTGTCCAGTTTCTCTGTTTTCCTCTTTGAACCCTAAAAGAAAGAGGTTCTCTTTATAAATATATGATTTATGGCATAATAGACCAGAAGTTTGGAGTAGTGATGGCTTTTGTCTTGGTGAAATTCTATTAGCCAGAGTTCAGGTTTGTGAAAGAAAATTGTTCAGAGGCAGGCTTTTGTTTTAGTCAAAACCCTTTGATTCTGGTGAAAGAAATAATTAAATAATTTGAATTTGAGGGCATTCCTACAAACTTTTTTTTTAAGCAATACTGCCTTTTGTAAGAGTCTGGTTAAGAAGAAAGAGTAATTACCTTTAGAAAGAGCAATGTGATTTAACACTAGTGGAACCAGGATGTAGGACTGTTACAAACAGTTTTGGCAGCACATGAATCTGAATAGTTTATTGTCTGATGCAAGGCCAAACTATTAATGTTTGCAACAAATAATACCAACTTTGAGTAAATAATACATATTTGAAAATGTGCTTGGGCCTTTTAAATGTTGCCAATAGAGAGCAACTCCTGTGGATTTTTTTTTTTCCCCTGGTGCTTTGTTTTTCATTGCAAAATACTGATTCAGAAATGCCAACTGTTTGCAGGTTTTCACAGGTGTGTACCTAGGCAATAATTTTTTTTATGGTGTGGTGGGTTGACTGTGACTAGATGCCAGGTACTCACCAAAGCCGCTCTGTAACTCTCCCTCATCTGGACAGGGGAGAGAAAATATAACAAAAGGCTTCTGGGTTGCGATAAGGACAGGGAAAGATCACTCACCAATTACTGTCACAGGCAAAAGAGACTCAACTTAGAGAGATTAGTTTAATTTATTATCAATCAATTCAGAATAGGATAATGAGAAATAAAAACAAATCTTAAAAAAAAAAAAACAACAACACCTGCCCCACCCCTCCCTTTTTTTCTGGGCGCAACTTCACTCCCTACTTCTCTCTGTGCTCCCCCTCCAAGCAACACAGAGGGACAGGGAATGGGGGTTGTGGTCAGTTCATCACACATTCTCTGCTGCTTCTTCCTCCTCGGGGGAGGATTCCTCACACTCTTCCCCTGCTCCATTATAGGGCCCTTCCCATGGGAGACAGTCCTTCACCAACTTCTCCAGTGTGAGTCTTTCCCACAGGCTGCAGTTCTTCAGGAACAGACTGCTCCAGCGTGGGTCCCCCAGGGGGTCACAAGTCCTGCCAGCAAACCTGCCCCAATGTGGGTTACTCTCTCCATGGGGCCACAGGTCCTGCTGGGAGCCTGCTCCAGCATGGGCTTCCCATGGGGTCACAGCCTCCTTCAGGTGCTTCCACCTGCTCTGGCGTGGGGCCCTCCATGGACTTCAGGTGGATATCTGCTCCACTGTGGACCTCTATGGGCTACAGGAGGACAGCCTGCCTCACCAAGGTCTCCTGCATGAGCTGCAGAGGAATCTCTGCTCCAGTGCCTGAAGCACCTCCTCCTCCTGCTTCTTCACTGACCTTGGTGTCTGCAGAGTTGTTTCTCACATGTTCTCACTCCTCTCTCTGGCTGTAATTGCTCTTGATGTTGTTTTCCTTTCCTTAACTATGTTATCCAAGAGATGCTACCACCACCACTGGGCTCTGCCTTGGCCAGTGGTGGGTCTGTCTTGGAGCTGCCTGGCATGGGCTGTATTAGACACAGGGGAAGCTTCTGGCAGCTTCTCACAGAAGCCGCCCTTGTAGCCCCCCTGCTGCCAAAACCTTGCCATGCAAACCCGATATATGTGGAATATTATAGAATTGTGTTGTGGGGTTTTTTTCCGCAAGTTCAAAAACCACTTTATTGCACTGCTATAATTTTAGGGTTGATACAAATATATATGTATAACACACCACACAAAATATGCAAGATTTACAAAATCCTTGAAAAGTAAAAAATATTGTATTAGTTTATCCCAAAAAAGAGAGGCTGGAGGGAGAAGTTTCAATAGTTTATAAGAATTAAAAGGCTATAAAAAAGGGACTAATTACCTTAATTTTAAGATAAATCTGATTTAGATTAAGTAAAAATGTGTTAATTATATGGATATTTAAGAACCAAAAAAGGCTATGTGTGGAGGCTGTGAAATGCTCTTTACTGCAGAATTTTAATTATAAGTTAGACAAATATCTTGCATGGACAGCATAGTTATACTTGACCTTGTATCAAGTTTCAGGGCATAAATGGGATGACTTCTTAAGGTTCCTTTCAGCTCTTTTATTATTTTTGTAATAAATATCAAAGTGGTCACATCTAAATTAATTGTTTTTAAAAAGCTAAAATGACATAGATCTGTTATCTTCATGCATAGTTTGATTACAGACCCAAACCTCAGTATGTACTATAGAATAGAAACTCTTAATTTTTCACTAGACCTAGTTAGGATTTGAGAAAATTTCATCTAAGTTTGTATCTATTTGTGACAGAATTTATAACAATTGGTCAGTAAAATATACCTATTTTCAAGAGAGCTAATCTTAGATCACATGTGACCTACTCCTGTTCTGATCTTTCTGATTGCAGCTCTATAGCAGCACTGCTGAACTTCACTGAATCAGAGCTGCTGCTAATTTTCACAATGTGAAAGTGTTTTGGTCTGGTTTCTTGTCTTATTTTTCTCATCCTCTGTTTTACTGTTGCTGAAAACACATGTATTGTAACAAGATCTTATCAAAATGTAAAAGAAAAATGTATGTAAATTCCAGCCATAGTGTGTAGCCAATCTGAGTTATACTTTAACATATATCACCCCGCTGACTGAAGGAAGAATAGCTATTGACAGATATTGGGAAAAGGAAATTTTGAACATGCAAAGCAACATGAATGTTGGAGTATAATATGTAACAATGTAAAATATCCTTCAGGTTCTTGAATGGATTCATGGTTTTCTACATCAGACCATGCGATCAATATTGCTTTGTCTCTGACTATTATTTAACACCGTAGTTTAGGCTTCTAAAAGCTGTAATTAAAAGCATTTCTCCCACAAATATACCTCGAACTAATTGGCTTTCTCTGAAAGAATTTACCTAACCAAGCCCGCATGATTTCATCTGTTCAGGGACACATCATTGCATCTGGGATGAGGGGATGAATCATGCCTTCCATCAAAGAAAATGAATATGATGCATTATTATGTCTTGTTTGTATGGCACCAAGAATGACCCAGGTGCTACTGAGGTAGGTAATAAAGCAAAGGGGAATGAGCTCCAAACATAAATGATCCTGTTCTGCACAAAAGTGGATCCAGGCATAAGAAGGGAATGAGCTGAAAGAAAAGCGATAAGTAGTTTTTAGCCTGAAGACTCAGCAATTATTATGTGGAACCCATTAGTGCTGTGATGTACCAGGGTGCAGGATGACATTATAGGCCTGACCCTCTGAATCATTACTAAGGTGACGACATTTCTGCAGAACTGAGCATGTCTCTCCTGGAAGCAGTAGTTATTCTACCCAAAGATGGACCAATACCCCTCTCCCCAAACGTATCAAAGGAGAGAAATCACAGAATCATGCACTCAGCGCACGTATGAATAGACTTGTTTTGAATACAACTATCATGACTTTAATAGGCAGTGATTACAAAAAGATTGTGAAACCTGAACCCATGCTTTATGACTGCCAAAACAGCATACAGCCAATATAAAATGTTAGGAATAAATATGCAAAATTGTTGTCAACTGTAATTTCAGAAACTTCACAATTGACAGTAACTGCTTTAAAAAAAAAAGCATCCTCATTAATGAACTCTGCTGTGAAAATTCATCTGCATATAAAGTACAATTTTGAGAAGAATTAACACTTCTCATATAAAGAGAGGATTCCAGTAGCTTCAACAAGCATTATCATTGGTTTATCCTTGCATCTAGGGGAAAGCAAAAAACAGTTCCATAGTTTTAGCAGCTGAAACTTAGTTACTGTAATGCTCAGGACCCTACGTTCTGTAAAGGCCATAAAATGGAAGCTGGCAGAGGCCGTCCAGCGCGTGCGGCAGTCCTGGGTGCCAGGAGTTACCCTCTGCTTTCCAGTGAAATAAACAGCCCTGCAAGTATGTGCTCTCATCACAGAAACATCATAACATTTATTATGATTGCAGGGTCTTGTTTTATTTGGTTTTGTTGTGGGGCTTCCCTCCCCCTTTTGGAAGAAAATAGGGGCATGACTGGATCTTGTTTGTTTCTGATCAAAGTAACAATTATTTGTGACTTGCATTACAACACGTGATTTTCATAGTACTAGGGAGAGTATGCAAAAGTATTGCATGAACTTACGTTTGAAGCAATCAAACCTGAATAATAGAGAAGAGGGAAGGACAGGAAAGAACCTGCAAACAACTTGTGTTTTTACTGCTTTTAATCTGCTTTTTGGAATGCAGCTGGGTGAGCTATAAATGAGGCAAAAAACTATGCAGGGAAAATGTAGCCACTGACAAACATTCAAAAATTAATAAGGACCTCAAAATTGAGCCCATAACTTACAGGATGTTTAAGAAACTTCTTGTTCTTTCTTATGGAGCTCTTGAGCTTTATAGGGCATGTATTTTCAGCTTCTCTCTGTAGTTATGAGGATTTTTCTTTTTTTTCTGTAAACTAAAAGTTGACCTTCTCACAAAATCATCAGATTCTAGCATTTAAAACTTTTGTCGGAGTTTTAAAATACTCAGTGTTGCAAAACTGAGAGACTGGGCAATAATAGCTGGAAATCCATAGTAATTAAAGGCAGATAAGCCAAAGCAGAAAGAGGGAACTGAAGTAAGGGGAAAAGAAAGTGACAAACTCAGATGGAAGGTCTGATTTGCCCCATCTGATAGCTTACCTCAGATACGTTGTTGGCCACAAGTAACAGATACCTTGTACCTAAGAACCAGAACAAAATTCTTCCTGAATGTCACCTTATGTTTAAGCACTGCTTCAATTTATTTTCCTAGGTTCCTCCATTTAGTGATTTGCAGAGCTGTCAGGTGTTTCTTTTCTTGGCCGCAGTGTGACTCTCCACACGTGGGCTCTTCAGTTCTCCCTGTCTTTGAGAAGAGCCCTCACCTCCTTCCTTTGCACCGGCCTTTTCTTGTGAATCTTGGGGCTTGTGCCAGAGTGCATCGTGTACCGAAAGATGACTGACTCTGTGTTGGGGACAACAGAGCTACTGTTGGAAGCATTGGGGACACGCTGTGTTTTTAAGATAGAAGAGGTGAAATAGTGGAACAGGCTGGTGACAGGAAGACAAGCCACCCTGCTGTGTTGTTGTAGTAGGAAATCAAGGAAGTAGGTTGTCTGTGAAACTTCAAAGAATGACAGTTTCCCAGTTTTCTTCTATTCTTCTTCTAGATGCTGCTGTGCGCTTCTATGCTGGAGAAATCAATTCACTTCTTGTGAAATAACAAGGTTTCTTGTAAAGATCATCCTGCCTCAGTTTCAGGATCTTTAGCTGGCCCTGCGATAGGGTCAGATAAAGCCACTAGCCCCTTGTGACCTACCCAGGTAAGGGAAATGATGAGTAATTAAAAGGCAAAGCTACTGACACAAACACCTGACTTGGAAAACACCAAATGCAAAGCACTACAAAGTACTGCGTAAAGCACTTCAAAGGAAGACGTTGTAGAGATCCTAGGCTCCTGCAGATTTCTATTTCAATGGGCAGTAATCGAAATTTTGAAGAAGTGATAGAGCAAGTCACAGCAGGCTGTAATATTCATAAACTGACATGTTCTTCAGATCACTGCAATATGAAATGTCTTCTGTTTTACAGAAGCTTATTTCAGTAACATAATCTTACTTTGTTTTGTAATGGCACATTGGGAAACAACTCTGCCCGTGAGGGGTGTGGTTAAAATAACACAATACCACCTGTGATGGTGAAAAATTATCTCTGTTTGTACATATGATTCACACAGTGTCTTTCATAGGTGGAGCAAGATGAAAAGAAATTAAGTTTTTACCAGATAAGTGATTTTTCTGCTCAGGAGGACTACCTGTCTAAATGGGCTTTTCAGCAGACAGGGAAACAGTGATCAAACTTTTTGTCGTTAATGATGATACTAGAATAATATTAAAAAAAATTGGATTTCATCAAATGGCCTGAGGTCATGGAATACAGACAAAGTGGGTGATAAATATGTGGATATAAATGAGTTACTTGTCTGATAATTTAAATGAATAAAAATTATTGAGACTATATCCTCAGTGGGTGAAAATTAGGTTGGCTTAATTGGCTTGAGTAAGCAGTGTTGGTTTACTCTGATTTTCATCATCAGATTTAGTGGTTGTAGCTTTTAATCAAAGCAGAACAAGCAGCAGAAAACTAATGTGGACTCTGTGTTCTGTAGCTGAGGAGTGGTCACTGTAATCAGGGTTGCTTTGTTTGCTAAATAACCCGTTTGCTTGTTTTTAATATGATTACCTAAAAAAAAAAACAACAAAAAAAACCCCACCAAAACAAAACCAAACCCACCACATAAAAAGATGATGGCGGTCTTGTTCTCTTCTGGTTGCCAAGCAATTATAATTCCACAAGAAACAGAATTCAAAAACTTCTCAAGTTGATTTTGTGCAGCATGGAGACCCTGATGTGAGGATGAGGGCTCTGGGCTGTGGCTGGGCTTTCGGGGGCCCCGGGAGGCATCCCTGCCAGCCAGCTCCGGTACCTGGGGCCAGGGAGGACCTGTCCAGGGGGCTTCATGGGGAGGCTGGTGCCTTCACTCTTCAACCTCATGCATAAGTAATGTCTCTATCAGCCCCAGGCTAGTTTCCTATGTGAGGAAAAAGCAATATATAAGGTAATGCTGATCCTATAAAAAAAAAAATAAAAATCTCTGACTTGAATGGAAATAGAAATACAGAGAAAGTTCTGCCTGCTTTTCCATTTACCCTGCCTGTGTGCAGACTTCCAGGGTTATTTTACTACAAAATTATTGTTCTCTTTTGCATCTGCACCTTCATTTTAAATGCTGTTTGTTTTGCTATAATTTTGTATATACTGTGGGTTCTCTCCTACAGCATTAATGGACTTAAAAATATAGTAAAAAATTTTGTGTGGTAGAAGCTAAATTTAAATAAGCTGTGACTCCTTGGAATTTTCTTTGATTCAAGTCATTGAAAGACAAGAATTTTACTTTAAAGTTTTTCTGTTGCAAGATTTGAAGGCTGACGCATAAGCTTATTTTGATGCTTTTGAGATGTGGAAATATGTGTGGGGGTGGTACTCCTGTCTTGAACTTCACAATTTCTGAAAAGAAGAGGAGTTTCTGCTTGCAATCCTTTAAAATGGGGTTTTCTGTCCGTGAGTTTCTATTAAAAGTCTGACTTCAGTCTTGGCTCCATCTGTGGAGTCTCTGAACTAGGTGAAAGTGTTGTTTCAACCAATAACATAATTATTCCATTATGATCTTTCCTTAAAAAAGCCTGACAAAAGTAACGGGAGAAGAACTTGGGCACAGAGCTTATCGCATATGCTTTCACAGGCATTGTGGAAGTATAATGTAGTAGGAGGTTAAACTTGCTTGTGGTGTACAGAATCAATATTTTTGTCCTAACTACTTTGTGTCAAGAAATCTTTTCATATGCCTTTTACATGAACACTTCATTTTTTTAAGTTAATAAACCAATATCTAGTAAATATCTATACACACATTTTGCAAAATACTTCCTGAATATAAAATTTCTTTTTCTTCCTATTTTTTAACAAGAAAGGAATCTCATGAATTTGAAAATAAATACTATAAACCTCATCCCTATAGTGATTAACTAAATGCAGAAGTGATATAAATAATATCATGCTGGTGGAACTTTTAACGGAATCCTATAACACACGTGAGCCTAGGGGGTTGTGACCACTGAGTTCCTTCTAATTTTCTCTCATTTCTGTATATTGCTCCATTTTTCTGTCATTCATCCGTCAGGTGTGATAAAGCAGAGAGAAGTAGCAGATGGCGAATAACCAGGTAAAGTGATAGTGTTTCATCTTAAATCTGTATTTTTGTTTGCTCTTCTGCTGGAGCACCATCCCTTGGTTTGACTTGGAAATTACACCAATGTTCATGAACTCCCTCACCTCATTGCAGGCCTTTAAATTAAGGCCCATGGGGAGAAAAATTATAAGAATCTGCAAGTAAGTGGGATTACCCCTGGACCAGGACTAAAAATTAGAAGTTTATGGTTTTTTATGACAAGCTCAAGGAAGAGATAGACAATGATAGCTGGTCAGTCTTCGGAGCACCTTTGATGTCTTTGTTAGACCTATAGAAAGTTGAGAATATTTCAGTTACGGAGTAATATATGTGACAAGTATATAATACATGAGGAGCTTATTCAACACAGACAAACCTTGAAAGAAAAAAAATAAGAGGAGGTCTGCAAGGAAAGTAGTGTTGCTCTATGTATGTGTATGTCTGTTCTAAGGCGGAGAACAAGAAGGACAAAAAAAACCTGTGAAAGTGATCTTTGGGTGACAGCTAAAGAGAAGAGCAATGTGAGCACTTAGTGTGGTGGGGGTTCACTATGAACTGCCAAACCAGAAAGGTCAGGGTGAAGATTTTGGTGAGCAGTGGACAGAGTAACCCAAGGTACATAATGGTGTGATGGGGGGAGGTTTAACTGACTGAGTTGGGAAAGGAGTATAGTAGGGTACAAATCAATCAGATTCTTTAAATCAGATGGTGTCTCTTCTTTTACTGCATAAGAGAAAAGAAGTATTTAGAGAGAGATACTTTTGTATACTTGGTTGTATGTGCTGGGCAAGTTCTGGCTGATTAATATTAAAGTTGGAGGTAGTTTGAATGAGGACAGCCAAGCAATGATAGAGTTTGTGATCTCTGGAAAGGTTCTTACCTTTCAAAGCAGAAACAACCTTGCTCTCCCAAGCAATCCAAAAAACCCTCCAAGTCCGCTAAAGGAACCAAGACATTTTGCAAAGATAGTTTTCAGCTGCCACAGAGAACTCTTAAATGATTTTTTTCTGAAAGTCTGGTCTAATTGAAAAAGCAGTAACAATGATGTAGCAGATCTTTTAAGGAAAGTAATTTCAGCATAATCTAGGGAAGCACAATGCAGATGAAGTTACTACAAACAGGTGCAAAACTGGTTGGAAATCGATATCCAGAGAATCACTTGGTGGTCCAGGGTCAAAATGGAAGGCAATGTTCAACAGGGCTTTTCAGTTATGCGTCTTGGATCTGATTCTTTCCTGTATGTGTTTATTTAGGTTTTAATGAATGAGCTAGAGGACAGAATGGTGTGCCAGCTTTCTAAATCTGGACATATCTGGAAGAGAATCTGGATGTGTTGGAGGATGGAAACAGAATCCAAAAATTATCTTGAAAAATTGGATAAATACTGTGAAGAAGATGGATGAAATCTGATGGTTATGTTCTGTGGGAGTGAAAGCAGGAACAGCTGGCTATCAAGAAGTTCTGCAGGAAGCAGTTATGGGCTTGCAGTGGATCATGAGCTGAACATGGCTCTAGGTTGTCTAAGAAGGCAAACTTGCTACTTTTTGCTGTGGCTGGAAAGAGTTGTCATAAGCAGCATAGGGAAACACAATCCAGATAAGGCTGTGACACTGCTATAAGCAGCAATGCACCCTGCCAGATGTATAAGGTAATCTTCTGGAGTTACTAAGCAAGCCTCAATGCTGCAGTGAGGTGGTTTGCACACTGCAATTCAGGATAGATACAGACAAAAAGGGAGATATGACAGAACAGAAAAGAGAACTATTGGGTATTTAGAAATACAAGCTTTACAAAGAATAGTGGAATGAACTGGGGAAGAGAAGACTGAAGAGGGATATATCTTAAAAGATAGAAAATGCCTCTGCAACGTGGAAAGGAACAATCCATTCTCCATGTCCACAGTGATTGAGACAGGAAATAATCATCTTACATTGTAGCAAGAAAGACTGACATTAGGCATGGGAATGAATCCTGTTAGTGTCAAAGCTAGACAGTTTTGACGTGGGAAATGGTCGGCTTTGTAGGTTGTGGGATTTCAGTGATGGAGACTTTCAGAACAGAAACCTGTCAGGACTGATGGTGGGGCCCAGCAGTACAGCAGATGACTGCTTGAGATGTCTTCCAGGCATCTTTTTTTAAATGTTCCTTTATGGCTTTATGATTCTATAAAAGAAAGCACAAACGAATCAAAATGAAGAGGTTTTGCAAGGCCCAGCTATCCTGTTTCATTGCTTCTCAATGTTCTAGTCTGTTAGGTGCTATGTTACTTGGTAGTCTGATTTTACTGAGTTGGTCCTGTAGCTGTTAGCGATGGAAATGGAACCTCATACGTTTTTTTCATTCACATTTGACCTAAGAGTTAGCTTCCCTATAATGACTACTTTTCTTTACACAAGGAATCTTGGAATCAGAAATTTCTACTTTACCTTACAGTGTTTTTCTGTAGTTCCATTAGACTGTATTCAGGAGTAGGATAAGCAGAACTTGCCACATCCAATTTGGAATATTAAGCATTGTGCAGCTAAGTGTCTGGGATTCATGTATATCTATTTAGGTTTCTAAAAGTCACTCATATTCTACTGTCTCTGATCCAGTTCTAGCTTAGCACCAGGTTTGGGATTGCTGTGGGTTTTTTGGGTTCTTTTTTTTTGTTGTTGTTGTTAAGCGTTATGACAGAAGGCTGTGGAAAAGACTGATCATTTGTGCTGATTAAATGATTATATGATTCTCATATATTTGCTAATCAATTTGAGTTGAAGAATACATCATTGGACAATAAGTCTGTCAAATGAATTCAAAAGCTTGACAAAATCTTTTTATACAAACAAGTGATGTTAAATGCGCAGCTGTTATCTGGTATGGAGGCACTGATCAAATCTATGTCTGCAGAACAGTAAATCCACATTTTTATGGAATGATTATTTCATAAAAGCAGCAGGTCTTGATCTTTATGACATTTATTCCCCTATGCTTTTCAAATCAACATTTAATTTGAATTTGCTAAATATTGTTTAGTGCTTCTATGTTCTCATGCAGCCAGAAATGCATTCATCATAAATGATACAGGGTTTTGAGCGTATTTTAACAGAAATATCCACAATATACAGTCATTTAAAAACAAATTTACAAAGCATTGTTTTGCAACTGAAATGAAATGCAAATGCTGAATATAGGCACAATATTTCAAAAATGACAGATTACACTTTCCATTCTCAGTTGCTAACATTATTGTTATGAGTTGTCACATGTGGCTGAGCTCTCAGTAATTCTGAATCTTTGTCATGGAGCATATAATTTCTGCAATGTGCTTCTGCATTTAGAGAAGTTGAGTAACACAGAATTGAGAGTTGGTTTCTTGATTCCTTTTATGTTCTTTGAATACTGGAAGTGATGAGAAGTTGATTAAATTTAGGGTTCTCTCTATTCAGTAGATCTGGAGCAGGGTGAACTACAAAATTAGGAGGAGGGGGAATACATGTCCAGAGAGACAGAGTTTAAAAGACAGAAAAGCTTCCATTTCTGTGGAAAACACTTGGAGAGGGAGGAAGGGGAGGGGGTTTCCCTACTAATCCTGAGTCTAGTCTGCTCCTAGAGGCTTATTTACACCCTCATATCTCAGGCATTTGTTACCAGCAATTAGGATGGGTTTACTTCATTTTCTAAAGCAGCAAGGATGATTTGGAATAAAGGTGGGACTTACTCTCTAGCAGCCTGTCACAGTTTTAGCTCATAGAGTGCAAACTGGTTTACTCTGTGTACTTTTTAGGATCTGGTGAGTGCAGCTCTACTGGTTGCTGACCACAGCCAGCACTTTAAAAAAAAATCAAAGTACTGATAACCAAATTTAGACTAGAGCAACTATTCTGAAAACATTTCTAGGTTTGCAGAGCTATTTCTGGCAGTCTCAATGCAATGCAGTAATACTTTGCTTTTGTGCCTATGAGGTTGGTTGGTGGGGCTTTTGGGGTTCTGTTTTTTCTTTTTTTTTCCTCAATGTTACTGATCAGATAGTAAGTTTGACTGTGTCAGGCTGTCGTCTCCTATAATCTACCTGCATTTAACAAAAGTACTCCTAGCTTCCATTGCTATAAGTAGAGGACAATCAGATTTAGTTTGTGTGCGTTTACTTACTCTTTAAAGTGAATTTATATTTTAAAAGAATTGCACAGTTGGGATTAATTTAAATGAGCAGTGGACATTGTTGTAGCCTCTGCCAAAGACGGTAGCAGGCATACTTCTCTGGCTCTTTAAAAAAAGACAACTCTAGGTCCAGAAGTTCTTAACAGGGCAGTTTTGGAAGCTTGCCTCATGCCTCTATTCCCCAAAAGTTTTATTTTGATTTTAGTATCCATAAGCAGCCATTGATTTTTTTTTTTTTTTTCTCTAACCTAATTTCCTCCTTGATGTAGTTAATATCAAGCCAGATCTGCCATCCATCTACAAATCACCCTGGCTTCACAAGCTAGCTCTGCCATCCATCTACAAACCCCAATGAATTTAGTCAGGAAATTAGAAGCGAGCTTAAATTTTTTTTTTTTTTTGAAAGTAAAAGATTCTTAAATCACTTCAGCTCTCTCTCATGACTCAACTTGTGATTCTGTTTGTTGCAGTTCCTGGCTCATAGACTTTATCAAGGTATCACATACAGCATATTGTAGCTGACTCAAATTCTGGCAATCAGAATGGTTGTGTGTGTTTTCCTTTTAAAGAAAAAGAATCCTGAATTATTTTTTTTAATAATTCTGGAAATATGCATTTTAATGACAAGACAAAGAGAATGAAAATCTATTGCATTAGAAGGAGGAAGCATGTAGTATAACAGTATGTCTTTACCAAAGAACCTTAAACTATTTAAAAATACTACTAATTAATTACTGATTATGTCCTGAATTTCCTTGATATGATAAGCTCCATCATCAAACATTTTTTCATAAATGCCACTCTTAGAACATATTCCCAGAAGTAAAATTGAAGTCTTAGTAAGAATGAAAATTAAATTAAAGTTCAATCATCTTAATTTATGACCTTTTTTTTTAAAGATGATTCAAAAGCATCATGATTGTTAAGCTTATGTCAGAGACATGGCTCCCAGTGTGTTTCAGCCATAGAAGGATGGCTCTTCACCCTTGTCTTTGGCTGGTGCTGTGAGCAAAAATGTAAGGAAATCAGTATTTGGGAACTTACATGGACTCATTGTGCCATAGAATTCAATAACAATGTCTGTATTCTTTTAGAATAATTATTATAGAATATCATTACTAATACTATATCAAATCTCACATACTCATACTTCAGTTTCATATGACAGTACATTTTTATGCTACTTTGGGGGTGGTAAGACCAGAGAACTATTTTTAGAAAAGGTAGGTATGCACCCAGCTGGGTTTTTTAAAGCATCTGAAAAAGACCACAATTTTACCTTTGTACTGTGCCAAATTTTCTTGATTTTGGAACTCTTGTACGGAATGTCTTCATATGTTTTAAATCACATAGGATAGTGTGTTCTAAGGGACAGATTCTGTTTGTGGTGTTATTGCTGAGGGGGCACCTTCCTCTACAAATAGTTCATCTGTACCTTATTCAGCACGGTGCCCTCCAATGTTCACCCACTGGATTCAATAGGTGTAACTCCCAAGAACTCTCTAGAATTAAAGGTTGTCGGAAGAGAATTATATTGAAAATCTGCACAAAGATTAAAGCATAGTAGGCTAAATGGTAGACTTTTTAGCTTATTATCAAAAAACCCACTGTAAGTAAGAAGTCATGAAAGCCTCAAAGTCTGAAAACCTGGCTGTGTCTGCGACATTAAGGGCCAAGAAAGATACCACTTGAAGAGAGCTAAGACTTACTGAGCAAACACCAGATCTATGCCCCTGGAGTACATGAACATGAGTACTAGGCATTACATGGTAATGTCTTTCTGTGGTGCAAAACAGCTGCAGCAGGCAGCTTTTCTCTTTGGGCTGTTGTCCTTTCAGTGTTTTTCCTGAATGACCTTCTTGCTACTTGTTGTATGAGATCATTGCTTATATTCAAGAAGATAATTTCTTGCTTGTACATATAACTTATTTGTACATTCTTTATAAACTAATCTAAAGATATCCTCTGGAGATATTTACAAAGATGACTCAGTTGTATTTTTGACAGATTTCTTGTAATGTATCATTTATAGTGAAAGGAGAATTCGTCTGATAGAAAAAGAAACCTGATGCTCTACAAAGTGTGCTTTGCTGCCAAAAACTTCATGCATATGGACTGACTCTGTGTTTTGACAGTGTGTTGGAGGGGAATACTAGATGTCAACTAATCTATGTATACAGAAGCTCCAAGAACACATATTTACCAATACGATGTTACTTTTTTCTTTTTTTTTTTTTTTTTATGAGCTGCTGGAATGAGCTATTCAACAGCTACATTTGTTTGGTTATGACTGGGGCTGTATCCTGAACTGAAAGGGAAGAGGTACTATGGGAGAGAGAAGTCTTGTCTCTTCACAATGGGAGTAGAAAGTATCAGGAAATTTGAGAAGAATGTTGAAAATGCATCAAGTGATGGTTTAAAATGTTATTATAAATTGCTACATAAAAAGTCAGTCACATACAACACCTCAGGATTTGTAGATCAGAAGTAGAAATTCTAAGCAAGTTAAAACTTTGCTATATAAGTAACAGAGCATTGGACTTCAAATCAGTTGGCTCTATACCAAAAAGGTTGAAGATTTTAAATATTTAGCAAGATGTACCTTTTAACCTTCACTCCCCATGGGAAGCAGCCTAAACTCTACCCAAATCATTAAATTAATCCTTAGTGGCCTCTGTAAAATCAAAATTTCATTTCTTTAGCATGCAAATGATACTATTAACGTTTGAAAATATACAGCACAAAAAATCATCCACCTGTCTAGTTTGGTCTGCTCTGAAATCTTCAGCATAGTTAAATTATAGACAAAGAATGTAAAAAGTAATTTAAAATTTATTATTGCAATTAGATGGCAACCACTAACTTTATTTGAAGGATAAAAAGCTTAGTCTCTTTCTGGAAAGCATATGTGGATGCACTGTAAACTGAATGATATAAGGGGAAAAAAGTATATTACTATGACAGATTTTAGTATCATTTTGATACTGTAGTAAATTAATACAGTTCAGGTGGGTCAGCTTTAGGTCAGTGCTGCTTGCCTCTTTTAGAGGACTTGGTGCCAAGGGAGACCTGACGATCATCCTGACTCTGGCTCGGGTACCCTGTTTTACTTCCCCAGCTTCTTTCTCAGGTTTTCAGTGGCAGCAGCTTGGTAAGAGGGTCCCAGAGGCTCCCCACGCGCACTATGGGAGGAAAGCACCTAATATCCATGGCTGTGTTAAACTGGTTTTTTTCAGCTGTCTGTGAGTGCGTCTCAGCGAGGTGCCCCATGATGGCGCACCTGACGTCTGTGCATAGGGAGCCCACTTGGCTGGTGCTGCAGCACCCCGTTGTACCAGTGTACCCCACAGCCTCAGGGCTCCTGATGCCTTGCTCACGCCCCACGCCCATCCTGCAGTGCCGGGGCACACCTCACAGGGCTGGTTAGTGAAAGGGTAGGGGACTGTGCAAAGGTGGCACTGGGATGCCCACCACCTTCCTGTCCAAGCCTGGGTGGCCACTTGAAGCCAGGCCTGGAACACTACCAAATTCAGCAGCCAGAAACATATAGGCTTGGGCCAGTGGCATGACCTGGGAAGGGGAGCTGAGCAGTCCTTGCAGCTCATGCTACTCTTCTGGGTGCCAAATCAACAGGCAAATGCACGTCATGTTATGTATTTTCCTCCTGGCTGTTGCCTTTGTTTCAGGAGACTTGGGTGGCTGAGGGATGGCCTTGGCCAAGGGAAGCTCTCAGCCCACAGTTACCAGCAGGGAGGTGGCAGCAAGGAGCTGGGAACCTGCAGCTTCTGTAAGGATGCACTTGAGGGTCTGTGCAGTCTGCTGTAATGGGGGAGAGCACCTGGAACCAGCTCAGAGCCATGAAACTCTGGCAAAGCAAGCTGCTTACAGCCTCCTTCTGCTTCTGTTCTGCTGGGTCTCTGGTCACTTTGGCCTTTCTCTATTCAGTCCAATCCAGCCACTTTTATTTTTAGATGAAGAAAAGCCAATTTTAAAAACAGTGCTAAGTAACCTGAAAGACATCTCTGATTAAATGGGTTTATGTTCTGTTTTTGAAACGTTCTCCATATTTTGGGAAGCTTTGGTTCAAATCTAGACAGCCTGTGATTAGTCTTTTGCTGCTTAATGAACCAGAAAAAGGCCTAATGGAGTTATCGTTAAACTAAATCAAAAGACTGTAATTGCTTCAAGAGGAGTTGGAGTTTAAGTACTTCAATGCTGTATGCTTTTAGGGAAGTACTATTTAGTTTAGAATGAGACATCTTTGTGCTGTATTTTTGCATGGTAACTTTCCTTCAAATATTTACAATATTTTCAAGATAAGGTGAACCAAAATATTGTAAAAAACAAAACAAACAAACAAAAAAAAACAACCCAAAAAAACCCAAACAGTAATACCCAAACAAGAAATACTTATTACAGTTGATTGCTGTCTTTGTTCCACGTTGTGAGCAATATTTTACCATCTTGTAAAATCCTAATCCTACAAAATACTTAGCTCAGTAATCAAATGTGCTAGTATTTCTTCATTTATAGATATTGGTAACGATATATTTTCTTCTTTCATGTCACAAAAGTAAGATCAATTCCTATGGTAGCCTGGAGCATGGTGAGCCAGAAAGGAGCAGAGAAGGGACGGTTCTGGTGCTCTCCAGCTTATACCCAGCTCCTTACAGCTCATCAACTATGACCTCATAGTTGTGTAATTGTGAATGTGTTTGTGATGGCTCTCCCACTTTCTATGCCAAGATGATCTCAACACTGGGGAGAATTTTTTTACTAAGCAGTTACCTGCACAATAATATTTTTAGAGTAAGTTTTAAAAAGTCATATTGGTAGCTGTGTGGAAATGATTTGGCTATTATTTTACCTCATAAATCCTTTATAAAGACCTGAGAAATATGTTCTTAGTACTGTTCCCCAACAAAGTATTCTTAAATAAAAGTTATAGTGGCTTTGGTCTCTAATCTGTGTACACAGCTAAGCTCAGTATTGCTTTGGTAAGCATAGCTGTGAATGAATATACAGGTCTGAAAAATGTGTAGTTGCCAGAGCTGAGCAACCTAAATTGTAGAAGTACTTTCCTGCTGGAAAGTAGGCATTTCTTGTTAATGAAAATTATTGGAATTACATTTTTGATTTATTGACAAATTAAGAAAAGCAAACATATTTGGTCACACTTTCTTTTTAAAATAGCTTTCTTTTGCTTGTACCTATAGATCAATGAAAGCTACAGAAAAACTTACAGCAGAGAGGTTTTTCAAGCTCATCCTTTCCAGAAAGCAAGCAAACAACATTTTTCTTACATTTGTTATGCTTATAAAATTATCTTTAAAATATGATACAAGATATCATGCCAGCTTGTCATGTTATATGTTAATAAAAGAATTTGAAATCTTTATATTTGGATGTGAGGAAAAAAGACTAAAGATTTACACAAAGCAATCCTCTTGATGTCTGATCCCTGATTTAAGTGTTATTGAGATACAATTCAAAATCTATGCTTGTCTGTGTTCTCAAGTCTTTCAGGATAAAAGAAAGAGACACCCATTTGTATGACACAAATTGAGGAGTTATGGTTTTTGCCCTGTAAGTTTTCATTGATGGCTTACTGCCCGCCCCCCCCATGATGTAATGCTATAAAACAAGTTTCACAACTATTTGAACAATCACACCAAGCTCTTTAGGGCACTTATTCAGGCCCATTAGTGACTGCAGACAGTTGAGTAACAGCTGAGAGAAAGCACAATGATAGTTGCCCTATGAATGTTTACATCTCTGGCCTTATGCTGACATTTATTTATGTTTTGACTAAATTTCAAGATAAATTATATGGGGGAGGAGGGGAATCAACAAAACCCTGCAATGACTTTGGAAAATGTTCCTTGATTTAACATTTAATAAGCAAGCATGTGTAAGAGGCAGTTAAGTTTTGCTTATGGTAGCAGAGTTGCTTAATTCAAACATAACTTCCATCAGGCGTGGCTAGGACAACAGTAATGCCAGGTCTCGGTGAGAATAAAAATCCTCTTTGAGATGGGTAGAATGCTACTTCTCTGCTGTGAATTGGATAGATACAAAATAGAGAGTATATAGATTGCATATAACATAATGAAGGAGGTGGGACGATGACCATCAGTGAACTAAGGCATTCCAGGCAGAACTTTCAGCTTCTTCATGCTTTTCCCCTGTCCTCCTCCTGGGGCAAATATTTCTATAGGAAGAAGGGATTTAAGAAGATCCAAGGAAAGCAAAGGAAATTAATTAACCTATGATATCACATGGTTCCCACCACATCATTTTCCTTGAAGTTACAATTGTTCATTGGGAAGAAGTAGTT
Source organism: Aramus guarauna (assembly GCA_013400195.1). Lineage (NCBI taxonomy): Eukaryota > Metazoa > Chordata > Aves > Gruiformes > Aramidae > Aramus > Aramus guarauna. Next base: position 698,086 of record VXBL01008804.1, read on the forward strand.
TTGGGAATCCTAAAGCTGTAATAAGGGGAGCAGATGAAAAGATGAATTTCTCTTAAGTTTTTATATAGTTAGTATGGAGATAAATCATATAACTGCATGATGAAATTTAAAGCATTGAACTGGTTTAATATAAAGTCAGTTTATAAATGTCAACAATATTTCTATAGTTGACAAGCAAATAAGAAATTCAGGTTAATTAGAAAAGAATGTCAACATTCTGTTGTGGAAGTAAATGGAAACAAGCTTATCTTTTTATGTTCATTTAAATTTTCTATGTCAGCAGAAACATTTTAAATTTCTAGAGGGACACAAGATGGTAATTTATAATGAAAAAAGAAAGCACAATGATAAGTGTTTTCATAAGAATAATATTAATTACTTAAAAGAGCCTGGTTACTTACTAGATCCTCCAATCATTTTTCTAGTTTACACAGTCTATTACTCTAGAGGATGAAATCCAGAAATCTGCACTCAATATTTACGCAGTCTCAACTGAAATAAAATTCCCAGCAGCTTCAGTAGGACTTTTACCTAAACCAATTTCTGAATAAGCACTTCAGAATCTGGACCCTAGTGGAAATACGTAATCTGAATTTAAAAAGAATTGCTCTGAGTATACAGAAAGCTATAACATTCAGCAGCTGAAGACGAGAATTCACAGCATCCTAGGTTTTAAATTATTAATTCCTATGAATTTGTTATTCTCTATTTTCCTTCAAAACTTTTCACTACAAAAGAAATTATCCTTGTTGGTGTGGGGTGACTTTCAGTCAGACTGGCAGTGCTCTTCTTCCAGCTAAGGAAGCATTGTGCTCTAGTTGCTCTTTGCTAACCAGTCCTCTCCTTGTGCTATACCACCCCAGTGGACCCCAGGTCAGCTATTAGATGAAGCAATCATCCAGGAATAAGGTTTCATTCTTGTGAACTAACACAGATCCAGGGCTCTTATGCTCATCTCAGGTGAAGATTGTGTTTTGACTACATCCAGACTTTAAATAAGCTACTTGAATAGTTAAAATGATGATAAATATTATTGGGCCATATGATAATGCTTCTGTATTTGTTGTCACCTGCAATATTTCATGTTTATTTAAAGGTAGCATTTGATATTTAATCTTAAATAAGACCTAAGCAAGCAGAGAATTGGGTAATAAATATATATGCATACTTTGTCACCGTTCTTTGACCTTCTGTGTCTTCTATGTTTTCAAGCAGCACTGATTTGAATTTGGCTAGAAGAATGTTCATTTGCATGAATGACTTTTTTAACAGTAGTCTAAAATAAGACCAGATTAATGTGGAATTTCCTGGCTTTTTTTTGGTTGTGACAGCATTCACTATGGGCAGTGCAGCTCTGATCCAACTACGTGACAGACCTTCACATTTATATAGAGCCCTATCTGGGTCACCAAATTATAGATTTGATCAAACTATGATATCCCAAGGATATCTACCCTTTCCTTGCTGCCTTACTGAAGCATGTTCTCTTTTAGGGCAACTGCCTATGGACCTCATGAAGGTCCAGCCTTGGGGAAGAGAAATGTTACTAAGACAAAGCAAGTATGCAAACATCACTGATGATTTATGAAGTGTGTTGGTTTTAGGCTCTGAAAGTTTCTAGATATTTCCTTGTTGGAACAAGGGAATAATTCAGAGTATATTAAGTGATTTAAAAAAATCAAAATCATCACAGAAAAGATATTGTGCAAGAAAAGTTACTGAATATGGTAATATTCTCATCTTCCATTGTATATCTTTTGTTGAGATTGTACAGTACTTTGAGTACTGAATTTTATATTAATATGGGATGGAATGGGTGATAAAATAAAGTGCAGTACTGAATATTATCAGTATTTGGCATTTAGAAACCAAAATATGACTGTTTTGATTAAACATAGAGGTCACTTGATATATTTCTGTTTCCCACTTCTATGAGCATAACTCAACAGATTCTTTTTTTCATCAAAACTCATTCTCACAAATTCAGAATCCCAGATCCTAAAAGCTTAGGGTTTAATGGGTTCAGATTTTTGTCTGGAGAAATAAGATTTGCAAAAACTTGCATTACAAAGACCATAGTAGAAGAATAAGTGAGAAAATGGACACAATGGTAGGATGAGCACAGCCTACACATATTTGTTTAAGAATTTGAGTCTAAACATATTGCTGAAAATAACAAACATTAAAGTGAATGTGCTGTATTATTCAGGGAACCATATGGTGCTAACACCTTTACTGCTTGGATCAGTCTACCACTCAGATTGACTAACAAGTAAGGAAACTGAGCTTGATCATTTGAAGTCAGTGAGAGGTCTGCCACAGAGTTTGATCAGAAAAAATAGGACCTTTGCTCCCTGCCTGATACTTTCCACAAAACTTCTGTATTTTGAATGGTGCCATGCTGAGACTTGACATCTTTGAAAATTTTATAAACTTAGAGAAGTAGAAAATTATAAACATTTGAGGGAATGAAAAGAAAAACCCACAAAACTAGAATAGTCGCTAAGGACCTGAGGGAAATTGCCTTTATTTACAGCCAATGATTATGGTTTATGTTTTGGTGCTCTTAGTAGTTCTTTCAATCCCCTTGGTCTTAAGTGGTGTCAGTAGTACAATATGCTATCATCCCATACAGATTAGAAAGCTATAAAAAATAACTGCCTTTCTTATCCTTTTTCTAATAAACTTAAGTGTTCTTCATTCCTAAGTACAAATAAAATAGGGGAAAATACATTTTTTAAAAGAAAGTAATTTTTTCAAAATTAGTTGTTAAATTGAATTTTCTCTTTCCTATAGTTAGCTGAAAGAACAGATTAGTCTATGTAGATTTCTCTTTTAGCAGCATAGGGAATTCTCCATAAGCAGTTAAGCAATTAATAAGCAGTCACAGTCTCTTGTGACATGAGGTCATTCTTTCCTAAGACCCATCTTATCCTGTACTGAGGCAGATTAAGAAAACTTTTAAAGAATAAAAGGGAAGCACAAGAACTGGAACATGCATGGTCATTTTTCATTAGCTACTTCTCTGCAGTATGGAACAACATCATGTAATGACCAAAACCTGCCTGAAGCCTCTTATGTAGGCAATGTAGATGTTACAGAATCAAAGAAGTTATACTGAGGGAGAATGTGATCCAAAATGGGAAGATATAGAATGAATTCTTACAAACATACTTTTCTGTTGTTTTCCATAGATGGCCTGGGGATATTTTCAAATTCCTCCCACCAACCTGCCAAATCACAGTATGGGGTTAGTCAATGTCTCCTTTCCATGAAATGTTTTGCCAACGCAAACTTTCATCTTACCTCTCAGTATGCTTTTTTTTGTACTGATATGCTTACTTTCAAAGGTGTAGACATTTTGCTAACATATTAAACTACAAGGAAACTTAATCATGTAAATGACAAAGTTCAGAGTCACAGGTTATTCTCTGTCTAATGGCACATTTCTTAACAGTGCATGGTTTGATGATGATAGGAATTGTTTTTATCATATTATACCCTGCAAATTCAGAGCAGTGAAAACCAACTTATATAGGTTGTAATTATAATGGATTTTTTCTCCTCTTTGTGTATAGATTAGAGACAGATTGAATTATAATGTCTCTCTGATTTCTTTTCTGTGCATTAGGAATGGAGGAAGGTCAAATGTATCCAATAATGTTTTCTCTGTGGAAAGCAGGTACCACAGGGTGAATTGCAGATGCAAATGAGTGACACCAAAAGCCTTTTCATCCTGACTCATAGCTCCCGTGTTAATAGCTATTATCCCTGGACTAGTAGTTTACAGTTAGCGTCAAAATGACCTGACATGTTGCTGGCAATATGAAATAGGATCAGCTGATGATGACGATTACTGCTTGTCTATGAGGTTTCTTGCTCTAATGATATTAAAAATTCCTTTGAATGAAAGTGATTTTGTCAGAGGCAAACAGTTTGAGTATTTAGTGGGATGTAGAAGGAGATGTGGCTGTTCCTGTGTGCTAGAGTATCTGTTTCAGAACTTTCTTGATTAGTTTGATTACTTTGAAATCCCAGCTGATCAAATTAATTCCAAACTCATTGTAATTATTGGGAGTATTTCTGCTGATTTCAATAATCTCATCAAGAAGTATTAAAAAAACAAAATAAAACAAAAAATCTGCAACAAAATCTACACAAAGAAGAGACAATATTGTTTCAAAAGACTTAAAAGGAAACTTCAATATTTATTAAATAAAAATTATGGTAAGATATTTCATCGTTGTTCTCTTTTTGTGGTTCAATATTTATTTCATAACTTTTCTGCTGAAAGATTCAAACTTAAGATTTCCTTACTATTTAATGTCTGGTTAAATATTACTTAATACTAGCCACATTTTTATTTTATTCAAATTTTATTTTTATATTCTATCAGATAAATATAAAATATTGTTACTTGCTTTCATAAAATATTTCCCGGGAGCTATCCCAGTTCAGATTGGATTGGTGGATTTCAGTTCAGTTTCAACAGTATTACAGAAACCCTCAAGCCTTCCTCCCCTGTACTGTACAACTTTCTCAAACTAATCCTCTCTAACCTTGGCAAAGACACAGGATTTTTAAATAGAATTTAAATGAATTATAGAAAATGTTAAATATGATTTTGGAATTTTCCCCATTAGTTTGTGTTGGATAAATAAAAGATGCCCTGTATTTTGTACCAAGCCAAATCTATCTTTGTGATTCCTATACTTTCATCTGAGCCCACAGCAAAGGAAAATGGCACATGCTGAGCAACTTTTTATGCTCATGGTAATCTCACTGTGACAGATTTACTTTAATCTGTCAGTGAATCATGTTTGACACAGACTTGAATTAACGTTAAGAGAATTAAAAGAATAGGCAAACCTTTTCTCTTTAAACTCAGGATGCAAAACAGGCAGGGAGTTGAATACCTCTAACCAAGACAATTAATATATCAAAGAATATTCCTTAGGCTAGACTCAAAGATCAGGTGTTCTTGCCATGAGGGAGAGGAATTTTCTTTGGGGGGGGAATAAAGCCAGGAAAACAAAACTAAAAACCTCACTTTCCCCTTTCCCTCAAGAATGGGAACTGCAGTAAAAGATGACTAGGTTTACATACAATGGATGCAACCAGACTGAGACATGATGGATGAATGCATAGGCAATTTCTGTAGCAATTATTAAATACATCAGAGAAGCCAGTCAAATACAACAGAGGTGTATCTTTTTTTCATAAAGAGAGTCTGGAAACAGCAGCTTGGTGCCTGGCAAAGAGTCAAAGGAAAAAGTGACCAGATGAAGAGAGAGCATGCTTTCTCTAAGTCTAAGATTTTGGCTTCTACTCAGTATCTTTCTATATAACAGATCCAGTGTCTATTGAAGTAAGTGGAAAAACTCCCATTGACTTCAATGCTGCTGAAGCAGTAATGATCTGGCCAGATTTGTGACATCCCCTTCTCTAAGGGATGATGTTGGAAGTTTCATTGGTTTCAGATCTACTTCATCCGAATCAGGTAGTCACTGGAAAGGTCTGTGTTGAGTACCACCAATGTTTAGATGGTTACTCTTGCTTCCAAGTCCACGATACTGCAACTGTGCAGTATTCATTGGAGAGAGGAGTATTTATGTAGATGTCTCCCAGCCAGGGAACTCACTTTCAGATTAGTACTATACTATTTTTTCCATGTAACTAGGTAGAACCAAGAACATGATGATACTATTATCAGCATAGTTATAAATGTTGTGCTCCATAAAACTGGCACATGGAACTGGTCTGTCTGGTCATTGGGAAGCTCTTGTGGTGGGTGAATGTTCACAGATATAAATCCTAAAGAATGCTTGTTGAGTTGTACTTGGACAAATCTCTGAATGAAGCTCGGGCATATATCCCTTGAATAATCACTTCTGAATTTAGACTGGTATGCTTTGGAGAAATATTGATTTGACAATATTTATACAAGGCCTATTTTCAGTTTTCATTAAAATTTGAGAAACAAGCAATGCCTGTCCCCCCATGTTTTTACTTGAAAAAAATGCTATAATTTTCAGAAGCAAATTATTGTGTTAACTCTTTTTTATTTACACATTTTCATGTCAAGGTTAAAAGAATAGAGCACACTGGAGTTAGAAAACCTCAGTGTCGACATGAAGTAAAGTACACCAGCATTATATTTCTGCACCAATCACAAGTAATAAGTTCAAAAACACATCAGCTAAGGTTATTGTACCCTTGACTTGAAATGTAAAGGTTAATGCAGAAACAATCACTTAACACTGTTAAATCTCTTCCTTGTCAAATCATATATCACTAATAAGTTTCTGACTGCAAGTTTGGCTATGTAGATTGTCAGATTTCTTCTGCATTCATACAGTATGTAGAGATATTGGGGTAAAAATACCGTTATAGTGACTTCTGTGCTTTAGGTTAAATAAATGCATACAATTTTCCTTTTTACTGAAAAATAACTGCTAGTAAATCAAAAAAGAAAACACAAGCAAACAGAAGATGGAATATTTGAACTAGTACATGCAAAATAATTATTCAGCAATGCAGACCAGTCTTTTGCAAAGCTTTAAATAATATATGCAGAGGGATTAGAAATCCCTGGCAAAGAAGTTTTGAATGTTGTCCTATATGGCCCTCCCCAATATTTTCTTTGAAGCTTGCTCAAATTTATAGCGTAGCATATCTTTTAGCCTAATTCAAAATGGTTTTTTTTAATGTAAAAAATTGTAGCTAAGCAAATACTTCAGCTGGTTGTTCAAAAGGGGGAAAAAAAAGTTAAAATTTGTTGTTTAAAAACATACTGCTTCATGTGTTAGTCCAGGTGCAAGACTTTTTTCTTTTTTTTTTTAAAGAATGTGTACATTGAGAAATTTCAAATGACCCTTTCATGAAGAGTAGTTTCAGAAATAATCATCTGTCCTTATAATATATTTTTTAAAAAGATAGCAATATCTCTGTATTACTTCTATTGTTACATTCAATGAAAATATTTGAAAAAATAATATAAGAAACATATATTTTCCTTTAGGCAATGGATGGCCATCCACTAGTTAAAAAAAAACAGAAATTCTTAATTGGAAAGTACTAGAGAATGGCACAAACTTTTTGTGTTACAAAATTCTTTAGCTGAATTACAAAATATGTGAAGGAAAGTGCAGAATGATCAGGGGTTAGAAAGAAAACTAGAAAACAAAGGTATAAAGACAAACTATATTAAGCCCTGAGGCAGTGCACCTTATTTATACAACAGAGAACGTCTACAGAATAAGCAACCAGCACAACAGAGGTATGACTAATAGATAGGTATGAATCAGTAGATTTGTATTCTTCTCACATATCCCTCTTCCCAAAAGCAGAGAAAATGAAAGAAACCCCCTCCTGAGCTCTCTCACCCATTCATCCTTTTCAAATCTGATGCTCACAGTTATGATAGCTAAATTTTAGCTTTGGGCAAACCAGGGTACTAATCTTACATGACCTCTTCCAAACTAAATCATGCCCTCATGACTCATTTACTTTTCCTCTCATTTTTTTTCTCTTGGAGGATACTGTATCCACCGTCTCTCTCTATCAAAATAATAATAAAACCCTAAAACAACAACCCCAAAGATTTAGAACCTCTCCCTTGTTGCTGTCTAAACCTAAAGAGTTAGAGCATAGGTTTTCATGTCATGGGATCTGGATTATTTCTAGCTCACAGGCTTCCTGCTTCAATTTAGCTTTATGGAAGGGACATTTTCTAAATATCAGGTTTGTAACTACGCTTGAGTGCCAATAAATCAATATCTAATTGCAGTGCTGTTAAAATCAATCGACTAATTTGTCTTTAAGGTTTTCATATAGAGTCAACTAGAAAGAAGGGAAATCTCTGCTATGATAAAACACTCCCAGCAAAACAGGTTTACAAGTGGTAGAGAAAGCAACATTCCAGCAAGTAGCTTTGTCTCTAAAAATATATCAGATATTTTATCACTAACATTCAATGTAAGTTCAGATCTTCTAGCTTTTTTGCAAATATAGAACTTGCAGATTACTTGGAGGTATGTATACTGGTTTGAGCTTTTCACCATAAAACCCCCGAACACTTATATTTCTTGTGCTAAAAGATATATTGTCTTAACCAGTTTGTGCATCTATGGCCTTAAATGTTCTTTTCTGTGCAGCTGAGGTTTGAGAGAGACTCTGGTGATTCATAGGCCTTGTCCTGGATCTTGTACAAGAGCACATTAACCTTGGCGGAATATGTTAAAAGAACAGGGTCTTGACCTTGCAAACGTTACTGCACGTGTCGAGCTTCTCTTGTGGTACTCCCTGCATCTCCCTTGGATACTATCTGAGACCATATATGGGAGTATTGATTTTTCAGAGGGAATAATGTTAGGATACAAATCATATTCTGCTAATTATTTTGCTTTTTCAATGTAATACAAAAGCACTGTAATCTGCTTTCAGCTGTGATTGGAGTTAAAAGATGAGTACAGTGGGCTTGTATAAAGTATTGTTGCTTTTACCCAGCCTCCTTCTGCTTAAATAGTCTTTTTTGGCGCTCTAAATAATGGCAACGTGTTTTTCTCATGTTTCTCATCTACAGTTGGGCAGTGACAGAAACAAACGCCTTATCTGATAAACCTGAAAGTGAAAGTAGGTAGGAGCAAATTTGCAGAGTCTTATTCCATTTGACAGGTCTGCCTCTTGTGACATTAATAATGCTTCAAGAGTGTTGATATAAATCAAGATATAGCTAGAAGCAAGCCATAGACAGGATGGGGAACCGTTGGTTCTGTATTTTAGTATCCCCAGAGCTGATAGTAAGACTACAGCTTTCAGCCATGAGGACCTTCCTCCTTGTCCTGGAAACTTGTACAATGATCATGTTCCATAATGAATCACATGAAGCATCCCCAGGGCTGAATCAGCAAACTTGATTTAAAGCTTGATCCAAAATCCTGTGGTTTTTAAAAAAAAAAAGTCTTTTAATTGACTTTGGTGGGCTCAATCTCAGCGTGTCACTGGCCCTTACTTTTCTGGCTACTTTTATGCCTTGGGAGGTCCACATTTCCAGAGTGCTTTGAAATCGAAGTACCAGCTTGATCCTCCAGCCCTTATATAAGAAAGCACATACTAAGCTTCAACAAATAAGATTGTAGCTGGGAATCTTGCAGAGTTTATGTGCAACTTAAGTTGGTTATATGCCTTATGCTGCTTCTGCAAGCAAGGGAGAATATAAGCTCCTCTGGGCACTGCAGAGCCTCTCTTTTGCCTTTTGTTGTTGAAGTGCTCCATCTAAGAGATTAGTAAAGAACAGGGCAATCTACAAACTGCATACTGGTGAAGAATGAGACTGGGGCCAAAGTAAGTGCTTGCAGTACTGTGCAAGAGTCCCTGCCTAATGAGCCCATGCCTTTTGGAAATGAAGGGCATTTCCTTTCCTGTATGCAGCATTCTGTTCCTAAAATGTGTATTTTAACACCTGCAGCTGCTGATTCTGCTTTTCTGACGTCCCATGGTTAAGACAGCAAACACCAGAGGATAATATTCTGGCTGGAACTATTCTGCCTGCACTTTTCCCTCCGTGAAAGATGCACGAAGGTCAAAAGATTTCAAGGGAGGTTTTGTGGACAAGAGAGCTGCTGTATTCCTGTAGTGGAAGATGAATGCCACAGTAGTGTATAAGAAATTGGCATTGTTTCATGTCTTTGCACATGTTCTTGCAGAGGTCTCGTTTTCCACTAGTGTGGGGGGGTCTCTGCTAGGAGAGAAGGTTTTGTAACTCTAAAGCCATTTGTCCCTCTGAAGGAGCAGTCAAACTCCCTTAACCTTCTGCCTAGCCCCTGTTTTAGTGCTGCTTCTCTTTCTTTCTCACTGACCTCAGTCCCTTTCCTCACTCAAGCCCCTTTGTAAAGGGCTCTTCCTTACTCTTCTCCCTTTCCTGACAGCTTTTACCCCTGGAAGCTGTGTACAAACTGTTTCCTGACACTTGCATCAGCCCTTACTTTGCCTTACTAAATGCATAGCCTCCATGACAGCAGTATATAATCTCTAAGCAAAGGCATAATCTTTTCAATTAACAATTTCAATTTGCTATAAATTCTGGAGGAGTAATTTCCTCATTGATGTACTTGATGTCAGCATCAGTTAGATCTGTGTACCAAAGAGGGACGTTGCTCCAAATCTGAGCACCAAGGACACTAAATGGATGGAAAGAATGCCCTCTAGACCTTGAACTTCCCAGGAAACCCTCATTTGCTTCCATCAGGGTATTGAGAAAAGGAAATTAAATGGCTTAACATCTGCACTCTCTTTACTGAACTGCAGTTGCTGAGTTTAATGCAGCATTTATGCCTAACAGAATAAATCGGTTGTGCAGCATGTTGAGCTTCTGATTGTAATAAGATAGGACAATAACCAATAAGACATGAAGCCACATCTTCAGCAATGTGATAGGATTGAAATGGGGGGGGGATACACACACACACACACGCCCACCCATCCTTGAGGAAGATAGACCTTTTGGAGACCTTGAAAATCCATTTGGTCATTCTATAGTAAGGCAAGAGAAGCAACTCTTATTGTATCTTTCTGGACAAGGTTTCTGATCACAACTGTTACAGAATGCTGAAACTTCATGGTAGAGAAACTTCTCTCCACATCTGTGTCTGCTTTCATGGTAAGTGTTTGAAATATTGCCCTCAAAACACTTCCTTGGGTTGTACACTTCAGTACATTTTTCTGACATTAATAGGCTTAAACGTTATGTTTTTCATATGTGGGCAAGTTTCTCCTACATTTTTGGATTCCAATCAAGTTTCCTTCAATCTGGGTTTACCTTCACCAGGTCTTTATCTTTCCAGGGAACGGGCTACACCAATTTGAAAAGAGTTTAGCTTCATTTGAAGTTCACTATCAAACTATGCCTTCCTTTGTTCCCCTAACAATTCCTTCCCCCCTCACTTGAAATGAAAGAATTTGTGACTTATTATTACATATATGATGCTGTTAAATTGTCTTTTTCATGCAGACTATCTTCAAACATTTTGCTATTTTATATTACTAATTTTCTTGGGTTTTTCTTTAAATGTAAATAAATCCCCCACAACAATATCAGATGATGGATTCTCTTCATTTATATAACCTTGCCTTTACCAGGTGCATTTATCCCAGAAAGGCCTGGCAAGCCCCAGGGTTCTCATTTTTCTTGTAATCTCCTTTCATTGGCATCTAAAGTGGCGTTACGCACACAGACATTTTGACCTTGAAGTCTTCTTGATAGAACAGAAAAGCAAGACCCCTTAAATAATAAAAGAGGCAGTCCATAGTTTTATGGTTATAAAATAAGATCCCATTTCTTTTCAAATGCTGTGGTGATTTTTCAGTGTCTACATTTGCTGTCTCTTTGGAGGGTTACTGGCGTGTTTCTTCCATCTCCTGAAAACCAACTAAAGTCTAGAAGGCTTCCCCCCCCCTTTAAAATACACCCTATTTTGATTTCTGGAAATGCTAGTTGTCTTTCCCCATCCTTACACTTCCCTTCTTCCAATACTAAATAGTCCTCTTTTTCTGTTTGTTTTTTTTTTTTTTTTTTTTTTTTTTTTTCTTGATAAAATGCTTTGTGGTTTATACTATCATGCTGCCTTTTAACTAAAGATCCTGTAGCATTTTGAATATTCAGTATGAGTCCTTAACTGCTCAGTGCACAGACTTTATAAATACTATATTAGCTTTCTCTTTAACAAACAGAATGAAAATGTCCTATTCTTATTAGGGATACAGTGATGAAAACTCATGTAATTTACTTCTGGTTCAGTCTCTCATTAAGAGAAATGGAAAGCTGATTTTATAGTCTGAATCTGTACCTTGATAATATAATAGCATATGTCTCATTGACAGAACATAATAAAATATATTTCATTGATACAACACCCCAGTTTCATTTTTAATAAGTAAAGGGTTCACAGTATTCCAGACAAATCATTCTGTGATTGAAGTGTTGGCAGAGACTTTTAAAAAACCCTGCCTGCTGGACATTTTCTCCTACATTTCTCTATGGCACATAAAGCAGCATCTAGGACTAATTACTGCTGTCGCCTTTAGAAACCATGGCTTGGAAAACTGGAAAGAGAACAATTCAGATCCTGCCATTGCAGTTACGTGGCAATGACTTCTCGAGGGCCAGGGAGCAGCAGCACGTCTGCAGCTCTTCAGGATGGCTCTGTGTCTTCAGGGAGAATGACCCCAGCACGGCACGACAAACCTCACCGTGAATTCATGAGCCTCAGCTCACAAAGTAGCAAGCTTGGCATCTCGGGTGCCTCTTCTGGGGAGGGCTGCAAGTTAGAAAGAACTGGTTGCTTTTAAAAGGGACTGAAATCTCCCGTTTATTCTTGCATACCAGGTTGTGTACACTTGACAAGGAGAAACAGAAGGTTGGAGTGAGAGGGTTTGCAGAGCCTGCAAAATTGTATTTTAGATATTAGTTACAGCTTATGAACTATTGTTTCAATGTAGTAAACTTTTCTTGAGTGAACCTTTCTCTGAAGCCAGCACTATGCCAGGTTATTGCTGTGTGACTACATCAACTGTCAAAAAGCGGTGGTGGCACAGCTCAGTGGCCTGTGTAAGTTTCCTGTCCCTTACATGTATGAGAATTTCTTATTCTTCCTCTGTGCTTCTCTTTTTCACACTCAGTTGTTCATTCTTCGCATTCTCTGCTCTGTTTTCATCCTGTTTCTCACTGGAGTTTCTGTGTGTTCCCCCAGTGGTCCTTCATTTGTAGCCTCTCCTCAGCAGAGTAACAATCAAGTGACATTCAGTTTTGTACCAATGTTTTCAAAACAGAGTGTTCCAGCTGATTTGAAATTAAGCAACTTGATTTACAAATCCGTACACAGATGTGTTACAGGTAAATCAAAATTAAAACACTTGAGGAATTGTTTTTAAAATTGCAGCATACATATGAATTTACAAGGATAGTCCTTAGCCTTGAAAAAACCTTCACTGGAATTAAAATTGTGCAGTTGACTACTCCTGCTAGCAGATACCCTGCAGATACTAGAAAATTTTTAATGTTGCAGAATACAGACCCAATTATGATACACAGGACAAAATTGCTGAGATTGGATGTTTATCCTGTGTTGTAAAATTATGTGTAACTATATTGTTTGTTCATGTTCTTGTATGTCTGTGAATTATGTATATGTAAAAATTAAGTAGATAACATTTAAACAGGTAATTTGTGTGCATGTAGAATCCAATTCCACAATACCACCATAGGCGATATCAGTCTCCAAACTATCCATCCATCCTTCTTCAGCAAATCACTTAACACGTGGTTAAGTCCCTCAGTTCTGTTTAAATGCATACTTCTAAGCATATGCTTATGTACTGTGATACAGATAAAAGTGGGTTTATAGTCTGAATTGAGATATTTGGGCGTGATCCTATACCACAAAGTCGCTAGAAGTTTAATTATTGACTTTAGCAGTCACTTGAGTATTAATGGCTGAAAACTGGGACCTCATTTGTACCTGTAAATTCAGTTAGCCTTTCCCAGTAAAAAGTTTTAGACACATAAAGCTTTGTCTGCAATCCTAAAATGTGGCCATGTCAAAATCAACTCCTGAAATTTTATACAAAGCCAGATACCTCATCTAGTGTGTCTCATAGTTCTGAATATGTGTATGTATTATCAATTACAGATCTAATAATTCTGGCTTGTTTCACTTGTATAATGCTATGTATGTGAGCTAGAGGTCTGGATTCTATGGTGTATGCAGCCGGATCAGGGTCAATACTAAGAAATACTTTATTGATACTTGTCTTTAGCTGATTCTTTTGCATTAAAACTACTTTCACAGTAATGTCTTCAGAAAAAGTTTTTAAACAACCATTCAGATTGTCATATGAAACAACTCATGCAGTTTTACCTTCTCACACAAGACTTAAATCTCTCCTGAAAGACATAGTTAATTTTTAATAATTTTTCTCCAGAACTAGCCTAACTTTTAAAAACTAAAGCTGATATTAGCCCATGAACAAATGACATCAATTGAAATGTACTTTTTTTCTTCAAGGTGATTGATGTAATTTTGTATTAAAGTGACCTTTTTTAGAACTGTTTTGACTATAATGATTTCCTGTCCTTTTTGCTCAGCAATCAGAACAGCAGAACTGGCATAAGCCTGTTTCAGCTGCTTGATGTTAATGCTTGAAGGGAAGTGAGCTGCACAGTACGCACGCCTGTAGGGTGGTGGCAGTGAATACAGGGAAGTGCCAGCACCAATGAGCCACCGAAATTTGGAACTCTAACCTAAAAGGTTAGTAAGAAAGGGGACCTGGGCCTAACAGGACTGAAAATACAGTCAAATTGCTATCTTGAATTTAATTAATTAAATGAAATTTAATTAAATTTAAATGAATTTAAATTTCTTAGGAAGAAGCTGTGTTCTCAAGTGAATTGCATTTCTGAGATGTGTATGGACTAGTTCATGTTTCTATATAGGCATGTATCTTGATTGTGTTGAAAGTCTGGTACCTACAAAAACTGTGATTTATGTTTGGAAATTATACCTACTACATAGTTATAAAAACATACCTGCGAGGCCTGACTGATAGCTCCTTATATGAAACCACCTTGTTACGAGTTTTCCTAATAGAAGTAATAAGGATGGCAATGATCTTTTGGACTCTCTGGATGAATGTTTTATTAAAAATAATTCCATTTTAAAAGGAGAAGTAAGGCTAAATTTTACTGAATGGAAATTTATTCTAAAAAATGTAAGTCAAAAACTTTATACCATTCAGATAAACACAGTTGTTATTAAAAAAAAAAAAAAAAAGCTCTATTCCCACTTGAAAAAAAAAAAAATAAAAATTGGAGCAGTCTTAAACAGGTGCTTGGATTAGATGCCCCATATGACCCTTCTGGTTTTAGAATGTGTAGGCAGTACTGCAGGCTTATTTTCATTTGAACACTGTTAAATATCATATCCATACAGGCAGTATACTGAACAAGACAAACTCACTATGGCAGGGTTTTTTTTCTTCTTAGTTTTATTTCCTTAGTTTTTACTGTAGAGAAAAAAAACAACATGTAAAGCCATGTTTATTATCTCCCTTTTGTAGGAGGAAAGGTAGCAAAATTATTTCTGTGATATTCTTTCAACTGTGAAGTGCACTTTTTCATAATAACTCTGTGATCTTAATATTTTAGTAAATAAATCAGAAATACAGCATATAACAGAATTAACAGGATCTGTTTAAAAATAAGGTTGTAATTACAAGCTTATCCTACTACCAGGATTTATTTCACAGAGCATATGGCTTCTCTAATTAAGAACAACACTTTTATTTTTTTATCTTTTAATCTTTTAAGCTGCATATAATACTTTAAATTCTATTCATGCATTACCAAACTTGTCAAATGTGCTTTAGCACCTGAATTTTTGATCTTGTTCAACTCCCTCTTGTTAAAGGCTGAAATTAAAATAAATAAATAAATATCATGACATAGAATAATATTTAGCTTTGAAGTTAATACTGGACTTTATTTTAAAATTCCTTTCTTATTCTAACTCTTTTAAGTTTGTAATCCAGATATTTAGTGCTTCCATCTCTTTGGAAGTGTTCATCTGATGTTTATTCTTTATTTATGGCTGCTGTCTCCTATTCCTTAGATCTATAGGATGATGCATTTATTACATAGTTATTGCTGTGTCAGGTATCTTGCACATAATTTGAGTAATAAGAGCATTAAGAATCGCTGTGGTTGTTGCAATAAAGTATAGGACATATTTTGTGCCTTTAGAAAGCAACATTCTGTCTTTTGCTCTGTTGTCTACATAGTGAGAAAAATCCCAGGAGTTTAAGCAAAATAACAATCTAGGAGCTATATTTTATGAGAAAATAGGGGAGAGTTTACTCCAGAATTTTAGTCTTTCTCGCTTTGCTAAGTATATCTACCAGAAGGCCCAAATCTTGTCGGCTGTTAATCTGCATGAACACTTGGTGGCCAGATTATGTTTTGGTTTATTGTGTATGCAGGATGGAAAAGGATTAAAGGAGCATTTTTGTCAAGTGTATCCAACTCTAGAGATCAGTAAGATTCTGGTGCTGAACCCAGGTCTTGCTGGGTCATGGAGCAGAAAGAGTATAGCAAGTTATACGAAGCTGAGAAAAGAAATCAGCACAGTCCTGTGCTCAAGGCTTTAGGAAGAAATGTCTCTCCTTGAATACACCATTCTATGTTTATTCTTCTTCACTGCAGTATGTCTCTGTGTGTTGTACACGGAGCAGCAACCCAGCTACAGGGCAGGTCCAAAAGTGACATAGCTACAGATAGCCCTGAAAGAAAAAGGCCTCAAAGCCTCTCAGTTAGAAGAACTGGAGCATAAGTTTTGACATGTATTTTTAAAGGTGATCTTGAGCAGCTGCTGCTGATCCTGTGTAGCTTTCGACCATTCGTATAACTTCTAGAGTATTTAGCCTTTTGCAGCTGGAAATTGTTGGTACCTCTGGGAAATGAGGTTAGGTGCTACCCAGAAGTTCCCCTTGCCCTCCCCCAGGAAGCAATTGGTTTAGCAATTAGTAAGTCTTGCTTTGTCTGCCTCCGGCCTGCTACCCTTCCATTAAAGAGCACTTAGTGCACAAGTCATCCTTCTGTTTTCAGTGGGATTACTCAAATGAGTACCACTTTATACAGGAAAGGTGGCAGAATCGGCATCTAAATTGCCTGCAACCTGGTTGTTATGACATTAAAGTTTATTGTCTTGGATTTACCCACAACTGTATTGCTCCAAATAGTGGCATAATTCAGGCTCAACAGAAAGATTTAAAATAAATAAATAAATAAAAAAATTGCTTGTTTGAATTCCAACATCATCCACTTATTGAAAAAAAATCCCCACATAAAAAAAATTAGGAAGATCATGGAAATTTCAGATCATTGATATCTTTCTCTTCTGATGTGGGACTTTTTGCAAAGTAAACCTACCTATAGTACTCTTATATTTATGAATTCATATGCTAGGCATTCTTGTAATCAATTTTTTTGGTAACAAGAAGTCCAGACTGTCCTCTTTGTACTTATTCTGTACATTGGCTTATCAATAAATTATTCAAATTATCTTAGTCATCTACTGCGAAGTGGAGAAGCTATACTTTGTCTCTACTGTCAAATCTGCTTCTAAAGTTATCTGTTCACAGGTACATGAATATTTATACAGATGACATTTGCAAGGCTTCTTTGGCCCTAGATTCTTAACAGAGAATAGTATTCCAGTTTAAATGAGTTAAAATTGTTTTCTTTTAATTTATTATGAAATATTATCACTGTGTATAAACTAATGCTTACACAGAAAAGTAAAATTGAGGATGCTCATTTTAGCTGATGGTGTTTCGTTTGTATACCTAGTAATGTAATCATATGCCAAAATGCAAAAATTATAAGCAAGCTCTAACCATTGGTGAATTCTAAATAAAAGCAGATTTAATAAGGTGCTCTTAGCTGCTAGTTGCCGTCTTAAATTGAAATCTGAAGATTCATGCGAGATGTCTTTAAACAGTCATGTAAGGTATAAATTTTGTGAAGATATTCTTTAATGATGTCAGTAAAGAGGGAGGAGGCATTGAGCTATATTCTTTGTACCTGTGGAGCTGCTGATGTCTACAGTTGAAGACTTACCCCATTATTGCCTTGTACATGGAGGAAGATACCATGCACTTTGCAGTCAAGTCCTGGATCTGACCATGCACCTCAGGTTCTCATTGGGAAAAGGGCTGTAATGAACACAGTGCACTGAGATCTGTCGAAATGTGTCATACTTGATCGGTTATCTGTAAAAGGTACAGAAGTGTACACATGAATGGCACTTAGGAAGTTACAACATATTCACAAATAAGCAGTTTTCAAAGGAAACCTTTAACAAGGGTGCTCCTGGCATGTTATCCATTCTCTGCAGCATCTTAAAACTCCATGCTCGGGGTCATCTTCAAAAGCTGAATTTGTGAGTAAGCATGAAACAGATTTGTCAAGCTGCTGTCCACAAAGTACTTAACAATTTACACGGCGAGAGGTGGAGGAACAAAACAAATGGTTATAGCTTGAACATTTATTAGATTTCAACTATCAATTTGTTTAAAAGGGGTTTATGTTGTTTAAATAAAGTAACATATAATTAATATAAGACTGAGGAACTGTATCACTTGATCACATTGGAATATTACAGAGACAATGTTTTGTGAGATATATATATATATATCAGCAAAATACCTACAAATAATACAGTGGCTGAAATTGATGGCTCTCTCTAGCATCGCAGGGCCTGTTGCGTGAGCTCCCTGAAAGGAGTCTTTGTTTCCATAGGCAACAGAGCTGCTGTGGCACTATGGATCAAACACATCTGGATTTACTTTTATGCCTCTGAGGTAAACAGTTGCCTGCTGCACTACATAAATACTGAAAGAAAAACTCTCTTGGTAAAAGACCTGACCAGCATGAACTGAGGGTAACTGCAGGCTGCTGAGAAAAGCCTAGCTCAGGCAGCTCCGTGATGAAAGTACCCTGGGAGAGTGCTGCCATTTTTGCCTTTTCTGTCATTTAATGGTCTTACTTTTTTTGTTGTGTATTTCACAGCTTAAAGACTGATAAAATCCCAAATCTTCCATGTGATAATTCTTCCCTCCCCCACCTCCAGGGAGAATGTGTTTAGGTCGTCTTGTCCTAGTGAAAATAATTATCAAATGTTTCTGCTTTTCACTATTTGAATTGCAGAACTAACTGCAGCCTCAGGTCTCAGACATCCCAAACTGTTGTGGACATGGCTAAACAGAGAATTTTAGAAGACAAAATGCAAATCTCGCTGTTCTTCTGAAAGCATACCCTTCCATTTTAACCAGGATGAAATAAATTCAAGCAACATATCATAAATGAAGGCACATGAATAATGACCTTTAAATAAAAAAAAAATGAGATGACTTATGATTGTTGTTGTACAAGAAAAATGAAGCATGAAGATCACAAAGAATGTTAGCTACTGACAAGTTATGGTTGAATTTGCTGAGTTTGCTTATTCATCTGATTAAAATTATGCCGGTCTATGCAATCTATGTTTATTTTATTTTGCATTTCCTATTTATCTTGCTAATGGTTTTGTTCTCTAAAAGTTAGGTTTTCAGAGGTGCAAGCCACGGAGGAACTGTATGCTCCAGAGATTCAATGCAAGCAGAGCCTAATCCTGACTGACTTCCACTAAATTTTACGGATGCTGCAGTAAGAATTTTATGGAATGATTTGACTGATTTCTAAAGGTACCAACTGTCACAGTACTGAAACCACTTTTAACCCACAAAATAATAAAAACATCAGGTTTCTGCCTCTGTGATATTAAAGAGACTTATAAAATGTATTCATTCTGTTGCTAAAAATGCTCTAGTGCTTATTTAGGCAGCTTAATGAGGAGACTTTGACCTGTACCCAGAAGCTTGTGAAAGAAGTTGGCTATAAGAGTTTTCAGAAGCATGGAAACTCTCCTGTCAGAAAGCTGCTTCCTTCCTGCAGGTGCTGATTTTTCAAATGACCAACTCCTGCACCAAGTAGATTTGGCAATGTGGCATTGCAGACGCCCCATGCTGAAAAAGCTGCCCCCAGACCTGCCCACGATGGGAGTCTCAACCTGACCCTTCCTGATCATTCCACTGGGCCTCCTCCTGCAGTCTGTTTCTGCTGAACTCACTTATCAAAAATGGGTGCTGGAAGGTGCCCTTCTGTCTCTGACTTTCTTTGTCATAAGAGGTCAGATACTGTGTTATTTTTATCTCAGCTGCTCTTGTCATAGAAGGACTCCTGGAATTCATATAAATGTTCTGTGTATTTGTTCTGATTAAGGCTACTGAATAAATTAATTATTGAGAGCAAAACAAAAAAATGTCATTTTAAGGCAGAAACGTGATAATTATTATGTCACAAAGTGATGAACACAGTCTGGATGGCAATGCATTTTTTGAGTTCTGTGTCTAGGTCTATACGACCTGTTTTGGTTAGCATGAAAGCTTTTCAAGGTCAGCAATACCATACAGGTAATGATGAGCCTGAGGTAGGCTTATGTTAAATGTGTCCTCAGTGTGCGGGTTAATCTTTTCCTTTGTGATTTTTTTTTTTTTCCATAAATTAATACACAGAAAGACATTGCCTGTGTTACAAAAGTAATCTTTGTGTCTTTAAATATCATGGTAGTCTATTTTTCTAATAAGAGACTAACCTATGCATTAAAAACATGACATTCATTACAAAAATCTTACTTTAAATGCTTTCTTTAGCAAAATGTAAACTCTGGGTACTTCCAGGTTGTTTAGATGTAAAAAGTGTAGAGGGATAAATAAAAATAGGGCAGTTTATCTGCACTTTTATGTTTAATCCAAAGTTACATGTTATTCTATCTGACCTAAATAGGTGGGAAAAAAAAGTTAGTGAATCGGACAGATTACCAGTGTCTTGAAAGTGGAGATCAGTTTAGATACTGCTGGGCCGAGCCCTGTGGTCCTTATTTGATCTTGTGAGCTCAGCCTGCTACCTTCACTTCCCATTTATTTTAGCGAGAAGGTGATTTTCATTAGCATGAGTAGCATTTGGTGTTATTTTGTAAGGATTTGCAAGGGTCAGTGTTTGCCAAAACAATTTCACCTGCTAGGAAATCTTGAATTGCTATTCTTTCCTCTGAAATTCTTTAGTTTTAAACAGCAACTTGACTTTTCCTTAGGATTTCCTTATGAGGATTCAGGTGTCACATATTTCCCTGTGCATGAAATTGAACATACAAAGATAAATGATTATTGTAAAAATATTTTTATCTCATTTTTCATAGAAATAATATTTTTGCATTTGTTTGGTCTGTGTGTGATTGTCTAAATGTCTTGTCTAATAACTTCTGAACCCACTGGCTAGTGTCAACTAAATTTGACAGAAGGGCAGAAGTATCAAAGATAATTGAGTTCTCTGTAGTACTGTAAAAATAAGACCCCATAAGCATTTTGACGGAGGGAAATACAGCAAAGAGAGCTCATGTTTTGAGAGAGAGGTTATAGATTCCCATGCCAGAGGAAAAGCTCAAATCAGAGCTTAAATGAGGAGATACAAATCCACAGGAAACTAAGCTGCATTTATTTCAGGCTTCATTGTTTCACTTTTGTTTCTAATAACATCTTATGGGATTTAGAGATAAAAAAAAAAATTAATCTTATGTATTTGTCATTATTTGCACTGTTTATTTAGTTTTCACTGTCCAAACTCTCTGATGAGAGAATCTTTCCACTTTTTGTCAGCATCTAATGAAACGTGAATTTATGGGAGGTGCAAATTTCTCTTTAATTACTTCAATTCTCTTATCATGTACTCTAAAAACATTCTTCCACTTTTTTTTAAATACAAAAACTGTATCATAATCTTTCTTCGCAAATTGATTTGAAAAATGAGAGGATCAGTGAGCTGTGGAAGGTACTCCCCTCACTGACTCTGGGTCTTTGCATGAGAGCTGGAGAAATAATTCTGAACTATCCTTTGACTACAGTAGGCGCCTTGCTCATTCTAAACATAGGAAGGGATTTTAGATCACTGCTGTTTCTCTCTACTGACGCTGTGTTTAAACTCCAAGACTTGAACACATATTTGAACATGCCAAACAAAACCTTCACCTTTCAGTCAAATTCTTCTCCTACCAAAGGCCATATTCATGTTCTCTTCCCTGTAGGAAAGGGAACTTCCCATTCTGCAACACCTTTCATGTGCTGGGAAGGAGAGGACACCTGTGAGAAGACGTGGGAGCCTGTGGTAACGCGCATTCTCAGTGACTGCTCATTTTGGTGGAAAATTATCAGTCTCTTTTCCTGAAATCTCCTCTGAATGTTAGACCCTGTCAAGGAGGTAAGGGGAACCGCCAATTCCTGCTTTCTCCTGTATTTATTCCAGCAGGAAGAGCTGTGCAAGAGTGTGTACTCTGTCTTCTGAGTAGTGATCTCTGAGTCTGTAGACAGTACCATTGTAGATGGAGATTGTGTTCTCTGGACAGTACTTATAATTGTGCTATAAAAATTGAGCCAGATAAATTATCCTGAAAGGTTATTGTGTAATCATATATTCCAAGCAGTGTTTTTAAAACACTTTACATTTGGCACAAGCATTTGTTCAAAGTGAGGAGGAACTGAGAGCAAGCAAGAAAAGAATGCAAATTTTTGGAGTAACCTGCGTGCCTATCATTGCAATGACTGTCACGTCACATCTCTTCTTTGTGATATGTTACTGCCATGTTATAACATGCCACACCCTAAGCAGCATGCTGTCACTCACCTCGCTGTCATGCACAAACTATATCCTGTAGTACTGAAACCTTCTCAGGCACTGGATGAACAATTGAAGTTTGCTCCATGTTTGCATAGTGAATGGTGAAAGAGTAGGGAGAAAACTCTATTAAAGGGAAAAAGACACTGCCACTTGTTGATTGCTTTCTGTTACCAGTTAATTCTAGTCCAGTAAACATACATTTTGCACCTGTTTGGTACAATATTCTACCCTTTGTCCTTTGGAGAGAAGCTACTGCATGTTGGAGGTACTCGCTAGCTGGGCATTATATAAATGCAAGTCAGGGCTCTGACAGATTAGCTTTGGCAGATTTAGATGCAGTGATAAAATGCTAACCCTTTACACCTTGCTTCTCAGCTGGAAATAACTACCTGAAGAGCAGAGGCAACAGACTGGATGCGTCACATAGCTCGTAGTCCAGTGGCATAGCTTAAACTGCTGATGAGGGTAGAACTCCAAACTGTGAACATGCATCCTATTTTATGGTACTGGGATAGAGCTGGGTGGAGGGAACATTTTAAATCACAATAGCTAAATGCACAAACTAAATGTGGACCTGCTGCTGAATGGGGCAGGGGATCTGGTGAAGGATGTGGGAAAGGCCAAGATACTCAATGCCTTTTTGGCCTTAGTCTCTACTGATAAGACCAGCCTTCAGGAACACTGACTCCACTACTGCTTAACATCTTTCTTAATGATGTGTACAATGGGGGAGAGTGCTCCCAGTGCAGCTTTGCAGTTGATACGGGCCTGGCAGGAGTGTTGGATACACCAGGGGGTTGTGCTGTCATGCCGAGGGACCTTTAGAGAAACAGGCTGACAGAAGGATGATGTAGTTCAACAAAGGGAAAAGCAAAGTGCTGCATCTGGGGAGGAGTAATGCTACGTGGCAGCACATGCTGGGGGCCAACCAGCTGGAAAGCAGCTCTGTGGTGGAGGACTTTGGGGTCCTGGTGGACAAGAACATTGCCAGCAGGTCCAGGGACATGATCGTACCCCTCCACTCAGCACTGGTGAAACACATCTCGTTTCTGTGCCCAGTTCTGGGTTTCCTAGGACAAGAGATACATGGACCAACTGGAGAGAATCCAGAGAAGGGCCATCAAGATCAAGACACTCGAGTGTCATATGAGGAGAGGCTGAGACAGCTGGGGTTGTTTACCCTGGAGAAGAGAAGGCTTCAGTGTATAAAAACTGAAGGGAGGCAGCAAAGATGGATCCAGACTCTTTTTAGTGGTGCCCAGTGACATGATTAGAGGCAATGGGCACAGTTGAAATACAGGAAATTCCATTTAAATATAGGGAAAAACTTTTTTACAGTAAGAATGATAAAACACAGGAATAGGTTGCCCAGAGGTGTTGTGATGTCCTTAGAGATAGTCAAAGCCTGACTGGACATGGCCCTGAGCAACCTGCTGTAGCTGGCCCTGCTCTGACCACGGGGTTGGACTAGACGATCTCCAGACGTGCCTTCCTACTCCAGCCAGTCTGAAAGTCTGTGATTCCAAAGCTTGCCCATCAGTCTCCTGAGTCACTAGACCTTGTGCTTTCAAGTCACTAGACCTTTGCTGATTTGTTTTACTTTTGTTTGATTGTCAAGAGAATGACATACAAAATACACTAATGTGCAAGTGTTTGCTGAAGACTTATACAACCTTGAGCTAATAAGAGGGTAACAAAAATAGCCCCTTGTGCTGGTCACAATCTGACAGTTTTGCAAGATGTTTACTGGAGAGAAATTATCCGTATGTCCTGAACTTATTCTTACAATTCTGTAAGATAAGTTTGCTTTTGACTTACGCCTTTAGACAGACAGACAGACAAACTGCTTTGAAACCCACCATACTGGAATTAAGAATTTCTTCAAGCCATTACAGACTTGATGCTTTTGTTTTAGTGTTTTTTGTCTTAGAGATCCCTTTGAGAGATTTAACATTCCAGCCTTTGCCCCCTTGAATGTGGTTGTCTTTTCAGAAGCAATTTGTAACTCCTAGCATTCCTTTTCTACTGCAAATATGAATGTAAGACTCTATGTTATTTATTCTTTCTAAAGTGATGAGGGAGACTTGTAAACCGCGGAATTACAACCTGCAGTTGCCAAGGGGCAGGAACAACTTAAAGAGCAATTTAATTGTAGATGTTTTCTTCCTTTCCCCTTTAACTCTTTCCTCAGGGAAGGATAAACACAACAACAGGCAGTTGAACAGTAAAGGAGTAGTTCTGGAGACAGGGACAAACAGGGATAGAGAAGGTCAGAAGGAACTTTGCAGCTAGGAGGAGAAAAGACAGCTGTAGTATAAGACCATCTTTAGAAAAGCAGATATTTGGAATTAGTATATGGAGTTACTCTGTTCAAGCTTGTTAATGTGATGGAATCTACTCTTAAAAAATGAAATTTTGGTTTAACATTGGGAAGGAGTTAAAACCATTCCATCCTTGTTAGTGGAAAAGCATGAGACTCTGCCAGTGCCCTACACTAGCCCAGCCAGCTCAAGCCAGAGAATTTTGTGAAGGAAGGAGACCTGAGGTAAAGGAAGAAAGAAGCTAACAGAGAGAGCCTTTAGTGGGTCATTTTGTTTATTCAAAGGGTATGGTCTCAGGCCGGTCTGTGGTGCCATGGTTACGCTCTTACTGGTATTTATGTTTGCTTGAGAAGGCCATAGCGAAAAGCTAGCGCTTCTCTGGAAGTTGGCACAGGTGTGGAGACAGGTACTTTGACTTGCTTCAAACATGGTAATGAAATTACAAACATGTTTAGAATGAGTGAAAGGCTTAAAGAGAGTGCTGAAGTGGTATAAAAACCCTGCTATATGCTTTTCTATCCATTCCATTGTTTGTTTATGACTGTAGGAACTTCTCCTTGTAGGGTCCCTCACCATCTTTTCCTAAGCAATATGGATGTTACTTGCCTCCTAACAGTGAATCTCTACAAGGTGTTGTCTCCAACAGCTGTGTCATCTAGAGAAATCTACACATTATATATCTACAGTTAATAAGAACCCTGAAATCCTGAACTACACATGCTGTAAACCATAGTGCCTGACAGCAGTGCGAGCCATTCCTGCTGGCTGAAAATAGTCTACCTGATATTTAGAGTAAGGAGTGGCTGAAAGGGGCTTAGAGAAGCACTTATTTTACCATCTTCCCTAAGCTTCATGTTAAAAGCAATATAAGACTGCAATGTCTTTACCTGGGTACCCGCAACTAGAGAGGGACATCCATTGAAGCCAAAAGCTTTTCGAAAAAGCATGGGTAATGTTAATGCTATTACCATGGTTGAAAGAGAAGTGGGCATACTCTTCCATTGTTAGCTCATGTGAGAAAGCCTTATTTTCTATTAACAGCATGAGCAATATGTATTGTCGGCTAGGGGTGACCCTTTTCTTGTATGTGCATTACATGCCATATCTCTGAAGTGCATAGGCATTTTTGCATGACACTGTATCCTATCTTTTAGCAATTCCTGAATGTAGCTGAGAGGAGGAAGTTTACAAAGAAGATGTAGCATAGGCACTTGCAAAAAGATTCTTCTTATATTCTCTGCCTGAAATGGGAGTTCTTCAAATCTGCCAGTACATTAATTCACTATATGATGTGTCTATAATTTTTTTTTAAATAATCTGATTATATGTCTGGTCATCAAAATCTGTTAACAGAAATCAGAATGTATACAGAAAATAATTTAAAAAAATTATCTTGCTCTTCATTCTTCTCTTTTTTTTGTCTCATTTAATTGGCTTTCTCATGTATCATTCTGTGAAGTAAAGAAATCAGGAAGATGAAAAAGTAGTGGGATTTGGTTTTTTTGGGGAAAAAAATCCCTCTCATTTTGATGATAAGTCAAATATGAGGTCATTTGTTTTGTCTGAAATACAAGGCACTGTTAGCCTTGAGCATGTTCCCTCTAGAGAAGAGAGATTACGCTATAGCCCTAAATGGTGTTAGTCTGAACAAATAAATAAACCTAGTTCATTCCTTGAAGGTAGGTAGGGGTGAATATATAAGAATTGCAGATTAGGGAGACTTTTCTCTAAGTGGTTGAAATATACTTATGAAGCCACCTGCAGACACACTGCTGGCATGACTTCAGCTCTCTTCTCCTTTCCTCCTGCAGTAAATCCTGAGGAAACCTGGCTGTTTACAGTCTTAACTTCAATTTGACCAAAAACTGGAATTGTGAATATGCTCTACTATAATCAACTCTGTAGTGCTCAAGGGCGTGAGTCCTTGTGGCCCTTCCAAGTTGAACAAATTCTCTGAGGAGTCTTGTCCTTAACTCACTGACTCTGATGTGATTTTTCACCATCTTTTTCCTATCTTTGTTCGGCTTTTCCACTCCCTCTTCTCACCCTATTGTCATGTAGTTCCACATGCAGTTGCCTCAATGTGGCTAACATAAAACCCCCTGGGGAACTTATGGACAGACCGTACTAAATCAAGGCCATGTAAGAATTAGAAATGAAAACCACTTTCATTAACCAATTTAAGTAATAAAATTCTCTAATGTTCCACTGCTCTTTACTGAAGATATTTTCCACACATAAAGAACTGTGTACCTTCCAATCGTATTACTATGGAAACACATCATATTACTTTAACAGACTGTTTAGGAAGAAGACATATTTTTCTTTTGAATTCAAATCTCCATTCTCAGGTATCCTGAAACACAAAAACTACTTTAGTTTTTTTGTACTCCTATGGCTTCTTTGAATTTTGTTTGTTGTGCCTGGAATATTCTACTGCTTTTGTATGCCAGGTTCTCACCCCTTCTGACAGGATATTTCTTGACACAAACAGGGTACAGAATTAATAAAAAGTGCATTGTGTGCGTAAGCTCTTTCTTCCAAGTCTTTCTGTATCATTTAGGTTCTCCTTCTGCACACTGGTTCAAGTGAACAGTTTTCTTAGCGTGTGTACAGGGACCCAAGAGTATATGCCATTGCTTGGGAAAGAATATTATTGCCTTAATTTTTTTTCCCCCAAATGGTATTATACTTCACCTCACTTTCCCTTGTGCTTGGTTTATTTATCTTTGACAGCAATTCTCCCTATCCTGAGGGATTATGGTAGCCTAACTTGACTTTCTTTTCATTTCTTTTAATGTCAGTGTTTCATGTCTGTATAAGGAGGAATAAAGCTCTTGAAGACTTCTGCTAGATTAGCGGCATTTTAAATACTCAAACTCACTTTTTAAAAACAAGGCTTTTTTTATTAACAAAAATTTGAAACACAGACACTTTTTTCCTATTTTATTTCCAAAATATACCAGCTCTATAGAGCTGGTATGATATTTCATGCATAGAATGTCACTATCAGCTTCCAGTAAGTTTACAAAACAGTGTCTCAGAAGCAAGATAGACATCGGATTCAGATAGAAGTTGGAATACAAGACACAGAACTATTGGATGTGGTACTGTGGCACTGAAAGAGCTTCTAAATGTAAGCAAAAGATATCTAATAAGCAATAAGTATTTCATAAAAAGTAGAAATTTGTTTACTTATGGCTTGCTGGAAATAGCACTAGGTTTTTGCTGATCAGTAACTGTCCTAATGAATAAAACAAGACCACTTCCCTAAACCATTGTGGATGGTTTCACAATATTATACTGTTAAATTTTGGATAAAAAGTTCATAAATATTTGAAATATTTTAACTTTTACAGCTGCTGTCTGTTCTTGGTCTGAATATTACAGGTAAGAGTTAATTCCCATATTGCCTTTCTTACAGCAATACAAATAACTTATGTTGCATTTTGCCAACATTATTCTGTTGCATTAGTTTTCATGAGCTGTCTTTTTAGAACAGTCTTCTTTTCATAAAATAGTTAGAATAATAGCTCAAACTTTTTCAAAGATAATATGTCTTTAAAATAGATGGGTGTTGTTATTACCTGTTTTTGCAAAAGGGGAAACTGAGTCACAGAGGAAGGCAAGAATGTTAGTTCACAACTTGCTGACCAGTGGGAAACAACATTTGCTGCCTCTGCAAAAAAGGTCCAAATGACTGACTTTTGTGGGAATTTATAACAGGGGCTGGAGTGAAAAAGGAATCCACTGTGATTTAGTCTTTCGTGTTTCCAACCCATTCCCAGGTTAAAAATGATATCAGTAAGGGCTGTGGAAGGAGGGAGAAGAGGAGGAGTGGATCTCTTTCAGTTTGGTGCCATATTCCTTTGGGGAGAAGGCTCTTTGTCATTTACTTGCAAGCAATCTTTCCCAAAAGCTAAGTTTAAGACAAAAATTGTTTCAAGGAGGTGAGCTGCTTGGTCATAACGTACTGTTTTATGGAACAATTAATGAAGAAGTACATGTATTTAAACTGAAATTATCTCCATACAGGCCTCCTTTTTAATTCCCAATATGTGTGAAGTCCTATAGAAAGATACTGTCACTACGAGTAGGAAAGTGACCTTTACCCATCATGTGCACACCTAATTTGAATCAGGGTTGTTTGGGTTAATGAGAAAGCAAGTAGGAAGAGCCACAATGTTAATGGATATTTTGGGGCTGGATAAGGCTCAGCTTTCTACTCATAGATATTTCTGTGGGAATCCCTAAAATCAGTGGAGTTAGATGAAAAGTAATATGTGTAAGTTTGTGCTCAACTATAACAACTTCAATATTAAAATTTCTAAGTGATAACAAACGTTCTACAATACACAATTTACAATTCTTTTCTCATCTGACCGCTCTCAGGCTATTAAAATTCGCTTAGCTTCCAAATTCTTAAGTAAACACAACCTATCAGATTGTTTGTTTAGTCTCTATTTTTGGATAATATTGTTCTGCAATCATTCATTTCAGCTAGACACACCAGGCAGATACTTGTGATGAATTTGTAACACAAGAATTACCAAAATTAAGAAGAACACATGAGAAGAAAACTCCTCCTCTGACTTTGCCTATAAAAAAATTAGAATTAATTGCTCATTGCATTCTTTTCGTAAGCATCCTCAGTTATGCTAAATTTTGAAGCTAAAATTCTGATAAGGTCACCAAAATAGTTTAAAGGGAGGGCTTTTGAGTAAGGGCTGCATCTTAAACCTGCAGGGGACTAAATATTTGGAGTTATTCACATATCAGATACTTTAAGGTAAGTATGTGCATAAGTGTAAAGGACATGGAATCCTAAAATAAAGTTAGAACATTTCTTTTGATTTATTTCTTATAGCAACCAGAACCTGATCTTAAAATGAAAAAATATGGCAGGAAATAATTCCCCTCTCTTAACTTCTGTTTTTCTTAGTAAAACATTGTTATTTGTGGTGTTTATATAATTATATTCCAGTGTAATTCAAGTATGTAATAACATTTCTCCAATGAAAGCATTTAAATAACTCAGGAAATTGCTTTACTGTTCTGTTTCCTGACTTAAACCCCATTTTGTCATGTTCATTTTATTGTGCAATCTGTCTGAGCTCATCTAGACATATTCTACCCTATACAGAGCAAAATAAAATATTTACTAGCTGATCATCTCACATACATATATATACAAATACATATTAAAACCATTCTTATATATATAGTTATTGTTTTCATCCTTTACTCAATTTTAGTTTATATTAAAAATGGAAAGCTCACTCTCATAACACCAGAGTGTGACTAGAAAAGGAGACAGAAGAATCTCATTTAAAAAGGAGTATCAAATAATAATTCTATCAGTTATAGAATAATTAAGCAAAAAGAGAAAGCATTTTAATTGTTCTTGTAGTATCAATCAAATGTGTTTTCCCTTTCATTTGGGTATATATTAAACCTAGTTTCTTGCATGTGCAGCTCAAAGGGCTATTTTGTTTTGTTCAATGAAATGGAATAGTTTGGCACAGAGGTGGTATCTTCCAGCAAAGAAGGGGAAAATTTACCAGACTTGCAGTAGAACTGAATATTCTTTTTACCATAAAGACCCTTCTATGAGACAAGTGATAGGTTAATCTGTCTCATTTTTTTATCCAGACCTTTTTTAATTTAGTGGATAAGATTAAAGTGCAAGCCGAATACCACAGGTGTAGCTTGGGTTTTTAATCTGCTTGACTCGAGTTATTCTAGTTCCTGAATGGGGCTACTAATAATATAGTTCCCAAAATAAAATAGGAAATGTAAGTACTGCAATGCTATTATTCAGCTTTGAATAAATCAGTGGAGCATAAAATATACTGAAACAGATTAAATTTGATTCCTGCAGGAATCAAAGTTTAAGAAGTTACAGTAGAGATGGAGAGAAACTCAACAGAGGAAATCAAAGGCTGCACAGGGGAGACAGTCTCTGCCGGGGTGTGAGGGTGCCCAGAGGAACCACCTGGAGGGGCTGCTGCAGGGCCCCTGGGATTTAGCCTGAATAAACAGCTTAGTGACAGCTATACTCCTGGTTTTCATGCAGAAAATAGAGAGCAGTGAGATTATGGTGCTTATTTTTGTGTTATCCTGCACTGGAAAATATGTCTCCACACTCCAGGGTAAAAATGAAAAGGAGAAGCAGCAGCCAAATACCCTGAAATAACTGCTAGTACATAAGAAGTCTCTAATTGCACACTATAGCATAAATTCATAAATGTCTTTTTTTTTTTCATAAGGCACTTTAACTTTCATATGCTCCAAGCCAAATTCTTTAGCCCTTAGGTGAGCAAAACTCCTGCTGCTCATGGTGAGAGGTCTGCTCAGTTAAAGAGCACAAAAGCTTCATCCTGTGTTACACTGATAGCTTTGATATTTCTGCAGTTCTTCAGATTTCCTGTGAGTGGAGGCGTCACAAAGCCCTGTCTGTCCCACCGGGCTCCTGGGATGGCACTGGAAAGGCAGCAGAGCCTGTGAGGGGCGGGGGGACCAGCTGCACCCCACCAAAGGCTTGGAGATCAGCCGCTCGCAACACCCCAGCGGGAGCTGGAGCAGGAGCAGGAAGGTGATGAGAGAGAGAAAAGTATCATGTTGGTATTAATAATTGCAGGAGGTAATTCAGAGGAGTGGTGGGTTTTGTAAAAGCCTTTCCTTGCCAGAAAGGAACACTGGAGTGTTTAGTTCCTCCCCAACCCCAGTTTGGCCTGGGAAGCAATTGTGCTATGGGCATGGTCTGGAAAGGGCTCTGGGCATCCCCGAATTTGTGGGAAGGAGAACCAACCCGTGCATTGCACAGTGGCAGTGGTAGAAGGATGGATGCATAATCCCTGGCCACACAGGTTCTACCTGAAGAACTGCTACCTGCCCTGAAAGCTAGAGTGTATCCTGAGGTACAGCTTCTGTAAGTGCTTAAATGTTTTTCCTACATCTTAAAATTCAGAAAGAAATGTAAACTTAACTGATTTTGTTAGGAAATTTGTTTTCCTCGATTAGAATAAACACTGTTTTTCTCAGCTGCTGGCTCTGAATTTGGTGAAATAAAACCAGTCATTGGATATGACTGTAACTATGCTGGTTCAACTTCATTTTATGTACATTAGCCTAGTCAGAGTAGACTTCAAGTTTTAATATCTAACTCAGCAGTTGATGTATGTTTGCATGTTTTATAAAATACTTATTCATATATATCTAAATACCGTCTTTTAGTCAGTCTTCAAGCCCAGAAACTAATCCCTTCTTTTGCTCTTAACTGTCTCAATTACAGAACTTCCCAAGAAAATTCCATGATCTGAACAACTGCTACAGCCTGTTGTAGTGTTGATGGGCTAAGGCGCTAACAGAAACTTGAGTGCTTTTCTAATTTGATCTAAGATGATAACTGTAAGTATTTGAGAAACAATCACTCTAAAACACATATTTAAATAAAAGTACATGTATAAGCATCTCATGGGAGTCCTAGCTTCACTGGGTACTTGTTTTGTGATGAACAGTAATTAGTGTTAAAAAGGTAGTGGCATATTAATTACTTTGTATGCTGTGGTTGAACCATCTTCCTTATTTGATGTTTAGATAATAATTTTCATTAAATAAAGAAAGCATGCTGGTACTCTGCTTAGCAGTGTAAAAGTGCAAGATGTGAAATAGTTTTTAATTTTCCATATCTTAATCCTATTCTTCATATTTAAGAAATAGAAATTCTACCATTACTATATACTTGGGATATTTATTACAACAGTCTTTAAAACTAATTTCCATATAGATGTGTTCTCACAGACTGCATTACTTAAAAAAAAAAAAGAAAAAAAAATAGGAAAAAGGTTAGGGTGAAGAGAAGATTAAGATTAGATCTTGTACAGATGAAACTGCATAAAAAAACCCCTAATGGAGGGATGTTACCTATTCAAGGCTAACCTCCTTCCCCACCCCTCCCCTTAACTAGTACAAAAGATGTTTGTAGATGTTGATTGTTTTGTGATCTCTATTCTTGTGAGGAGTTGAAGCTTAAGAGTGAGAAGATACTGAAAAGTCTTGCATTTTTTATTTCAGCAACTGTCCATCTGTTAAGAAACACCATGTATGATGATCTGTAGTTCTCTTCTCAGAGCAGTTGGGGCCAAAAGGGGCTCAGATGGTTCCCCTGTGTGATCAGTTATGATGTATTACGTTTGTGTTAATGATTTCTAACTTAAATCCTTGTCTTCAGTGTGGGTGCTGGATTTTTTTGTCTCTCCCCTAACAAAATGTTTCTTAACAGAACTTAAGCCACATGTTTTTTGGTTTGAAGTGGCAAATGCATGTTCCACCAAGTTCTATAAAAAAAATCTGTAGCAGAGTTAAAGCCTCCTGACTTCCTTGAGTTCTGGGTTATAAACTGTCTCTCTTGTGATTAAAAGCACCTCACTGATATTAAGAATTATTTTAATTACTAAAAAGGCCATAGAAATCCTACTGAAGTATCTCAGTAGGTCCTTCTCAGAGAGTAAAATCTGTTAAAAAAAAAAATAGATCCTACAAGACTTACTTGTACCTGAAAAATAGTGTAGCCTGACTGTTAGAAAGTCCTAAGGGTAAAAATGGTGACTCCATTTTACCTCTGGCGAAGGGATATACGATGTCTTGTGCTGTCTCCTCGTTAGAAGGTAAATTGTTCAGGGTTCAATATCCACTAGTAGTGAGGGAGTCAATGGGTGTGCCTCATCAGTTCATGTTAAATGTTCTCTTTTTCTGGTCTCTGAGAGAAGCAGATGTGATGCAAGCTTTGCTGTGTGAGGAAGCAGAGTTTGAATTCCTTTTGTGTCTACATCTACAGAGCTTACATGAAAGGTTTTGTGAATAGAGCTTGGACCTCGTGCATGGGGACCCCTTAATGAAAGGTGTGATGGAGGAAGGGGAGGCATGTAAAAGACGCACTTGGGAACAATTGTTTTCACTTATCGATTCTAAGAACATTCTCAAATCTCTAGTAAATGTAATCCATAGCTCATCAGCAGAAGACATGATGTATTTGAGACAAACAGGTGAGGCATGTAGCTGTCAGTGAGTATGGTAACTTTGCTCTGTTAATGGCAAGTTCCACCTGTCTGCAATTACTTCACTACTTGTCCTGATTTTGGCTGGGATAGAGTTTTCTTTCTAGTAGCCAGTATAGTGCTGTGTTTTGGATTTAGGACGACAATAATGCTGATAACACACTGATGTTTTCAGTTGTTGCTAGGTAGTTGCAGTGCCTACACTAAATCAAGGACTTTTCAGCTTCCCACGACCTGCCAGGTGCAGGAGAAGCTGGGAAAGCACAGCCAGGACAGCTGACCCAGACTAGCCAAAGGGATATTCCATAGCATGTGATGTCATGCTCCAGATATAACCGGGGAAGCAAGCCGGGAGGTGGGATCGCTGCTCGGAAACAGACTGGGCGTTGAGTTGTTTTGGCATGTGGTGAGCAATTGCATTTGTGCATCACTTGTTTTATATATATGTAAAATAAGAATTACTATTATCATAATTATTAATAATCTTCCTTTGTTATCCTATGAAAGTCTCTTTATTTCAACCCATGAGGGTTTTTTTTCCCCATTCTTCTCCCTATTCCCTTGGGGGAGGAGGGATGACCGAGAAGCTGTAGGGTGCTCATTACCGGCTGGGGTTAAATAATGACACTACAAGACTTTTTGAGTTACTCAACCTACCTGTCAACTCCAGTTGTGCAGGAGTTGTCATTAGAAACTTAAAAGCTCTACTCAAAGCCTACCAGTGCTTTAGAGGACTACCCTTCCAAGATAAGCAATCTCTGCAAAAGTTATTATTCTGACCACAGGGGCTTACGGATAGCTAGATTCTGCCTACAATATATTTTTTGTTTTTGCTTTCAATATCTTGGACAGAAAATGTTAAATTAAGTTAATGTTAATAAGCACTTCCCAAGTGAGATCAGGTGCAGTGGTCAGAGCTGAATCAGAGGTTAGCCTAAATTGGATTCAACTGAATCTGAATTATCTTCTGCTTTCTATCCCACCCCAGCACCCATTTCCTCTCTCCTTGTCTGTGCATTCAGTATCTTACTAGACTGTCTTGCGTTTTGTTTCCACCTATAAGAGCTGATCCGTCCTAAGTATGGCAGACATGTACCATGTCTTTGGGAAAAGTATTTCAATATTGGATGTTTACTTTGCTTGTGGAACATTCAAGCTTCACGAAGATGTGGTAAGTCTTATTTCTGCTTCCTCTGGATCTGCCCGAACTGTCTAGTATGTGGTCTGCAGTTATTTCTAGCAAGGTAAAAAAAATTGGCTGTATTGTTTTTCTAGCTTTTGTATCCTATGTCATATTGCAGACTTAAGTGTGTCATTCAGATACTTATTAGACAGAAGCCTACACAAAGTAAAATTTTGAATGTATCCTAAAATTTTGGTACTGCTTTGTGCTAGGCAGAAAAGGTGTATTCCACATTGTGTGTCTGTGTCTCTCATGCAAGATGGTCCTTGTCATTTTGCATAGTGAGTTATCTATGCATAGGGGCAAGTCCTGTTTCTTAGTGTGGGTTCTGTAAGATGACTAAATGTCAACTATTTTCCCTGGATGCTCTGAAAAAATAAAGAATTTAGCTCTAGTTCTTGTCGAGGCATGAGGCTTGGTCACTGGCCTTGCACCAAATTCCCTGATTCTACATTATCTATTGTGCTATTAAAACAAGCAAAAAATCCCTTAAAATTCTTCTTTCCAGTGCCTGTTACCTACAAATAAAGCATTATTTCTAATGCAGATGCCCCAAATGACTTTATTACTATGTATTCCAGTAGAAAAATATGTATTATGGAGGTAGGATTTTTAAAACTATTTGCACACTGGTCTTTTTTAATTCAAAGATGTACTGTTTACTGAAGAGATGACTTTTTATTGAAAAAAAAATACTATTTATGTACATATCTAATAGTACTGAATCAAAGAAAGGACATTCTTCTAGAAGCTCCTTTTCATAAATGCTTTCGAAGTTATTGTGTTGACTTAAATGATCGTTAAATATTTAGAATTTAAATGTAGGAGACCAAATAGAATAATGTATAGAAATAATAAATAGATGGATAGTGGAACTTTTGAAATAAAGATCAGCTGATTATTTTTCCAAAAAATAGAAAATATTTTCTCAAGTTAAGTTGGGGGACTGGCTACTTGGCTTGCGGTAGGAAACTGTCAGTGGTGGTGCAAATACTAAGCAAAATACTGAAGCAAAGAATAGCTACATCTTGCTTTCATGGGGGAGGTAGTGAACACACTTGTAGAGGCAATGTTAACTGGAGGCATAGAAAAACTAAGCAGTTTCCTTGCTAAATGGGAAAGGTAATAGAGACAGCTGGGATGATCTTCCTGTTTCTCTAGCACCATCATCTGTGAACTGTCTTGTCTTCTATTTTATGTGTCCTTTATGAAATCTGTGGTCACCTTTTTCAGTGAAACTCCTTGTCCCATCTGGCCCTGCCACCTAGTACAGTCAGTTGCTTCCCTGATGTTAGAAGACTACAGTAGCTCTGACATCAAAACCAAAGCTGGAATGTAGTTTTCAAAATACTTCCATGATCTCTCATATAAAAGCATTTAAATATATATGTGATATATGTGCGGGGGTGTGGGTAGTTAAGATTATATGAAGTGTGAGCACAGACTAAGTCTATGTAATAAAGTAATTTCTGGATAGGTCTCAGCAGCTAATGTTTCTCTAATGACAAATTACCAGTGTGTTCATTGGAAGGTGCTGGAAGGAAGAAACCAAACTTTATAAACTGCAGAAATAGCCATGCACGTAGGTGTATCATTATGACAAACAGAAAATGTAATTATTTCATTATAACTGCTTCTTCTGTAGGCTTTTTGAAACCCCAAATTGGACTGACCTATAGTTGCTGCTTGGAATTTGAGATCCTTTAGAAGCATGGGCAAAGTCTGGCATTTAATTGCTTGATCTTTGTGTTTAGTGACTGGATTTTACTTTATTCGAGGTACTTCCAGACCTCAAAATTAAGAGATACTAAACTAGTAGCTGTGAGTACTGACTGATGTTGTACATATGTGCATTAAAATGCTTCTCTTATTCTAGACTGGGAATGGTGCAGAACCAATACCTGGAATATTGATTCCTTAGCTACCTCTGTAACTTACAACTGCCCAGTTTCTTTGCCATTTTTAAACTGGTTTGATGTGTGGATAGTTAACAGTTAATTTATAAAATCTGTAATCACTGTCACTTTCTAAAAGAGCAAGATTATTTCCTTTCAATTTACTTGCTCTCATTTTGTGGGATTTTCACTATTGTATTCTGAACAGCTGGATCCTATTTTCTGAATAATGATTGTCTTGCAAGAAAATCTAATATAAGAGAACAACATCAAACTGACAGGAAGATTGAATGGGTAATATATGCCCTCTTCTCTTTAATGTGTGGTATCTTTATGATACCATAGCCTGTGGTTGACAACTTTGACCCACATCTTCCTTTTTAGTTAACCTCCATCAACTATTTAATATAGCTTCACATGTTTGTCATATGAATTAGTAATTAATGCCATTCTATTCCTCATGTTAATATGTTCATTGAAAATGACATAGAAGGAAGGGCACTTAGATCTACAGAGAATTAATTAGCATGTAATTTTCTGTATATCATCTAGTGTTAATTAGCAGTTAAACCATCTTCTGGTGCATGACCTGCTGATTTAAATACAGCATTCTGTTACAGTGGCCCTGAGGGAAAATGTCTTGAAAGGGTATTCTCTCAAAAATGGAACTCTTTAAGTTTGTCTTTTTCTGTTTCCTTGTACCTTAGCATCAGATCTTTCTCAGCCCTTTCTACAATACAAAAGCCCCTTTACTAAAGCAATAAGCAAGCAGCAATTTTGATATTAACAGAAAAGGTAATGATAGATTTAAGTATGCCAAAGCAATGTGCTACCTGATGGACATGGGGTAACGCCATTGCTATAGGAGGGTCATGTCCTCCCTGATGGATCTCTGTAGCTCCAGTCACTTTAGTGAAGCTTTACTACTTTCCCCCTGCCCCCCCCCCACCCCCCCAAAAAAAAATTCTACCTCGAGGAAATGTAACATTGGCTAGCTGAGCCATTCAAGAAGTCATCTTCTGGAGTCTCTCTTTAGATAGTTGTAGTGCATATGCTTATATTTTTGTGAAAATAAATGAAACAAGTATCATACTATATTTTAACTACCTAGCTTAATAGTTCTGCTTATGTTTTGCTATTTCTCCTTTTTTAAGTTGTGAGTGACCCTTTAAATTTTTTATTTCATCAGTATAAAAATATCTAAAGCTCTATTTTATGGAGCACTTCCATCATCTTGAATACCTTTATTATACTGCTTTTGAGGTCTTATTTTTCTATGCAATTCAATTCCCTTGACCTCAGAAGTGTATTCATTCCTGGTATCCTCTGCTTTATATTATACAGGCTTTACCCTGGTGTGTCATCAAAACTGTTGCTGTGAAGTGGTGAGTTTTAGTACTATGAAATTGAACTCTTCCACAGTGATAGAAAACAACTGACCCTACTTCTTCAACTAGTGGGTGATTGATTGGGAGACAAAACCAAGCAAGAAGTAAGCTTCTTTTGCTGCTGGCTTTTTTTTTTCTCTTTTTTTCTCTTTTTTTTTCCTCTTTTTTTTTTTTTTAAATAATTCCTAAGTAATACAGTGCAAGATGCTATTAGACTGAAAAGAAAATAGTCTCTTGAACACAAGAGATGACTTATCCAGAAAGTGTCCAATTTATGAGTTTCTGAAATGAGAATTCTCTTAATAACAAAAAGAGCAATCCCCTCAGTTGACACCAGAATTGTGCAGATTCTCTTAGAAGTTATCAGATGTGCAATACATGACAGACACACAGTATACATGTTTTAAGAGACTGTCTCAGATGCTTGCAATGAGATTTCTACCTAAAACCAGGATGGACTGTAAATCTGTTCATTGCCATTATGAAGTGTTTTTGCAGGCCAATTATAAATGACTGTAGTCTCTGATTAAGTGGCTAACAACTTAGTGAACTCTTCAGATCAAAATTTCTTCTTAGTGTATTTTTTTTGCATCATTCAAGAGCTGAGTTCAACACATTCAATGTATTCATTATTCAGTTTTCGTAAAAGACTCTGTCACTATGGATTGATCAAGAATTTAGTGCTGATAGCTAACCATTGCCTTTGTTTGCTCTTCATGGTGAGTGGTGAAACTGCGTTTGTTAGAATTTGTTTCTGACTAGAGGTATATCCAACCCAAACTCCTACTTCTGTGTTATAAAATCACTGCCTAATCAGACTAGTCTAAGCTATTAGCGATAAGTTTAAGTACCGATGTTTCCCTAAACTGTGACGTGTTCAAACACTTCTTTTCCCTCCAGTCATCTTAAATCGTATTCAGAGTAGAACTGGACTTTGAAACTAAGATCAGAATATGGAAATTATTTGCAAAGCTTTGTGTGGTTTGTTTCTGAAACTGTTTCACATGCTGCATTTCTGGACTGGCTGCTGCTGAAGTCCCTTCAGCTGATATTGGTTGGGCAGGGAAGAGGCAACAAAAGGTGATTATCTATGGCTTACCTCACTGCAGTGCTGAGAGAGCTGGTTAAGGTGAGTTAGTGGGACAGTATTGTTGTGGCTTTTTTTGGTTGGTGGTATTGTCTTTTTTTTTTTTTT
>VXBL01008804.1:737467-825469 GCA_013400195.1 Aramus guarauna
TTTTTTTCCTTCTGGCAGAATTTGGATATCAGTGTTTTCAAGCATAGTAAAGGAATTGAATAGCTTCATTTTCATAGTGATTATTAAATCTCTCAAGCTTTGGGCATTTATAAGTTCAGTGTGCTAAATTATTTTTTGATGACTGGAAAATAAAGTCTCGGTCCTACCAACTTAAAAACCCAATAAATATACAACCTTTAAAATACTGTTATACTTTTATATGTGCGTGATAAGGGAATTGGGGGTGTTTAAAACTGAGAGAGATTATTCTTACCTTGGTAAGTCTCTTTAAAAATCAAAAGCAGGGAGTATCTATTTGTATATCAGTATATGTAAATACTAAGTGATTGAGCCCAGCTATATTTTATGTACAGTGAACAAACACCGATGTTAAAGGATGTTCAAATAACTTGTGCTGCTACTTAGCACAGAATAAGCTCTTGTTGCCAGACCCTAATGGGTTTGTTGAAATATTTTCTGATTATGAACCCATCTAAAAAAAACTTGGCCGAATCCTGCTAAAATGGTTCTTCCATTGTGTTTCCAAATTTTTTCTCTGCAAAAATTTCTTGTAACCACTTCTGTCCTACAAAATAACCAGTCACTCTTTGCCTAGTGTTCAGAGCCTATTACGAACCCTCAGATTGCAAAATCTTGAGTTCCCACTGTCAGCAACTGTTTCAATTCCCAGTTTCTAGGTCACATTAAAATACTATGATAGTAGCTTCTATTCAGCTTTCCCTGTTTAACTGTCTTATGGGTTTCTGGCACTGGTATTCACACTGAAAAGTGTTACTGCTTGTGTGAGTAAGCGGCACAAATACAGACTTTGCAGAAGCCTGGAAGCATGTAAGCCATAATTTGCTGAATGATGAAAAGGGAACATAGAGGAAGGTTGGTCCAATATGCTCTGTCACCAAAGACTGAAGTGTTGAGAGCAAGAAAAGAGGAAAGCTGCAAAGAAATCTTCTTTGATGACTGCCTGATGATACAGAAATGTATTGCTTGCTAAAATTGAAGATACCGATTTATAACACTTTGGTGTTCATTGTGTCAACAGGGGTCATGATGAATTCGCTTGGTCTAAATAGTAATGCATTAAGTTATTTAAACAGATTTTCCTGTAGTAATTCTACTTATTGTGAAGTGTTTCTGGTTAGTTCCTAACTAGATGCCTATAAATAAACTACAGCTTTCAGAAAGAATTGGAATTTGTGCATTGCGTACACAATTACAATTACAAAGAGTCAAAAATTTGCAGCAAATTGGCATGTAACATTCCTGTAAAAATGCAGCTGGAAAGTTTGGACCATTTTCTAGTCCAATCAAACTCCTACAATATGATTAATTACTTAGTCGATATCCTAAAGATTCCTATCTTTACGGTGCTATAAAAGTAATTAGGATACTAGACAAAGATGAGGCAAATTCTAGAGAACAAATAAAAAGTATTTTTTGTTGTTGTGTAATAAAAGCTATCATTATTAGCTTAACTGGACAATAAAATCTACTCTTTGAAAACATGTTGACATAGTTTCTTACTCCAGTAGGAAAAAAAACTCTCTGGGTCAGAAGGTGCTGCTGCAAATCTTTAGGAGTTTGGAAGAACACAGGAGTGGAGCTGTGTCTCTTGAAGATCACTCCAAGAGTAAAGAGAGGTAGCTAAGGCAAGCTGTGTCGCAGAGCTTGCAGGGTCGGACCGTGACAAGCCATACCAGGGGCTTGGGATTTGGACGGTCCTTACCAGCCCAATGCTGCTGTTCAAATCCAGGCAAGCCCTGCCATAATAAGCTTACTTCCAAATACAGGTCTGTTACTGTTCTTCTGGAGTGTGTGTTTGAACACTGTCCCTTCCCAAAATTGCTGATGTGCTTCTTTTCTCTTCTGTAATGGAGAATATTAACTCAGCATCTGATTGACAAGTGTAAAACTACTAATCTTGACTTGAAGTCTGCACCTTTTAGATTTGTTTGTGATATTTCTGGTTTAAATTAGGATTGCTGTGAAAAACTGCATCTACAATGAAGACGGTGCTTCTATTTCTGGTCTGTTTTCCCAAAGACAGCCTGAAAGACTTCTGCTCTGATGAAAACAGGTCACATATCATCCCAAATCAATTGAAATGACAGTTACAAATGGTAAAAGTTTATAACAACTCTGTTGACAGATACTCAAATAAGGAGTACTGGAGACCAGCAGTAGAATCTTCATTACAAGAACAGGGAGATTCATTATGGCCCTCATTGTACAAATCTTGATCAGGTACAAATTCTACCAAACTCCCTCACTGACATTGCAAGTACTTGCAATGACAAGTGGTCCAAGCCTAATCCAGAGCAAGACATTTAAATATGAAGGAGGCAAGGAAAGACCTCTCTTTGCCTATTAGAAAATTCTCACCTGTTCTTATGTCAGTAATACATTCCAGGAATGCTATGTATTCCATTATATGACACAGTCCTGTTTTTCCTTTAACTGCTCTTATATCTGCAGATAATTCTTCAAATCTTGATTTACTGCAAGCAGATTTTGGATGTCCTCTGGTGTCTGGGGCTGGGTACTAGGACCGAAAAACAGAAATTAGATTAGAGCCAGAGCACTAAGATGATCGCTCACACTGGGGGCAATGTCAGTATTAAGGAACCAGTGAACAAGTGGACACTGTGTTTCACTTTCTGGCAAATCCCTGGCTGAGAACAGGAATTGCTGACCCGCTTCTGAGGCCCTCCAAAGGCTCTGTGCACCAGCCTAAAGGTGCTTCATACGATCTCATCATAGTTCAGAGGATTTCTGAGTTGAAAGCCTTTAAGGAAGAATGATGTGCTCAGCTTTTCTAGGGGGAACAGAAACATTGCAATTCAGTTTATCAGGAAGAAAATTATGCTTTCTGTTCTCTGTTAAACCACCTTGGATTCCTGATCACTTAATGTTTGGACCAGTGCTGTATTCAATGAATGCATTCAGTACCTATTGTTAACCTGATTTTCTCAGAGTAGTAAAACTATCATTAACTCCACTTTGGAACATGTGTACTTGGGGTTAACTCATACTGAGGGCAATCAAAACTACATGTAAGTTTGTAGGGGCAAAATTTGGCATTCACAGTTTAAATGGTGAAACAACAGTGGCTGAATGTAGTAAAGTGGGGAAAAAGCTCTTTTTCCAGAAAACCTTAAGATCAGGTTAGTAACACTTAAATAATACCATAGTGAAAGGTCATTCTTTTGTAGTAAGTCGCAGTCTCTTAGGAGGCTGACAATTTGACAGTATTAATCTCCAATTGTCTAAAATGAGATGGGCCAGCTGTGGTTCATGGATCACCGATAGTCCATGGTGGTCCATCTGTTATAAAGGGGATTAGGGGAGAATCCATTAATCTTCAGGCAACTATGCTAGTTGTTTTAGGGACTTATAGAACCTTCAGAAACAATTCTTTTTCATCTTGCTGATTAAAATAAAGATATCAAGCATTTGGCTGTCCTGCGCTGTAATATCTTTCTTTTTTGGTACCTTTTTGCAGGAAATTTGACCTTTACTATTCTGAAATGGAAAGAGGGAAGCGAGAGCGCAGAGGCCAGCCTTGAATTTCAAAATGACCTGGAAAGTTTGAAGTAGCTTCTAAGAGGGAGATATGGGACTCATAATCTTCTGTAGTCAGGGAGAAGTAAATATTACAATTTCATAGACATAGCAGAATTTATTACATCCTTTCTCCTCAGAACTGTCCTACTTTGATGCATAACACAGTAGGATGGTCACATGAGAGAACATGCTGACTTGTGGCTGAGAGTTTCAGAGCACTACTGGCCAGGAAAGTAGGTCTGCTCTAACAAGTAGCCTGAATATGAAGTAGTCCAAGATCTTCTTTTAAATATCATAATCTCCCTGGGGCATTAACACCAAAAAGCAAAGAAGTCACTAAATTATTACAGTTTCCGGTTGTGTTGTTTAAGCATGTAACCCAAACAGGAGAGATGTTGACTATTTCTCCCTGCCTAACATTGAAATTCAAGTCCAGAACTTTGCTCTTAACTTTGCTGGTTGGGACTCAGATATTTCTCCCATGGCTTCAATAATGCTTTCTTCAGTCTTGAGGAATCTTAAATAAAAGAATAGAGAATTTCATGCCGATATTTTTTTTAAACTCTTGCAGTTCTAATAAAGTGGCATTGCAAAAATCTGTGTTTAAATGGTAGGAAAGAAAAACAGGGCAGGAGGCAGTGAGGAAAAGGGCAATGGAGGAAAAAAAAAGAGGATGTAATATTCTACAAGCTCTTTGTGGCAGGGAAGAATTCCTGGTATGTATTTGTGCAGAACAGCAGACCAGTGGGCCTAATTAATGCCTGTTACTTGCCACTTAATGCTGAAGACTTGTACTAAAACTGTCAGTAAGAAACAAAGAGGCACTAAGAGGAAGAATGCAATGATGGAAGGGAAGTGCAGGAAACACAACACCAGTATCTCCCTCGAGGCAGTCTAAATCCTGCTTAAGACTGCAGGAACTTCTTAGAAGCAGAGACTGCAAATGTAGGTATGGCTGCATGATGCCTGTGGTTGTAAATTGGGGTACACCAATGTAGGGGCAGGAAGGGGCAGAATATCTTTATGTTTTTTGGTGAGATTTATCCCATGGTAGTCTCGTCATGGATTTATCGTAAGCTGGTCTAAGTTGTGGGAGCTGGTAATAGGCTTCAGGAGAACGTGCCTATGTCTGGGTTTCACTGAGGCTGGGGAGGAAAGTAGGGTGCAGCCTGGTTTCTCTGGCTGTGTGAAGGTTCAGGGCTGAAATAGAGTAGGAAGTACCTGAAAGGGAGCAACTGTTCAGCTAGGCATTGTTTTTATGCAAAACTGTCCCATTTGAGGGAAAAATCCTTTTAGGAATATTTCAGGTTTTGTGCACTAGAAGATTATTGAGACTTTAGTTATAATCAATAATATTACAAATTATTTTTCTAGGCATTGTTTTACAGACAGATTTATTTTTACACGGTTGTTTTTATGTCATCTGATTTGTTGCCGTGAACTTATCTATGTGCATTATGAAGTATGAGAGAATAGTTTCTGATTTGTTTGAATAATGATAGAGTTGACGTGTAACCTTTGTAAACCAAGGACTTCAGGGCATTTATCTAGTGGGTAGCATGTTGTATACACACTGGGAGGGGATAACCAGCCTTAGAAATGGGGTTTGTTCATGCAATGACATTTAAACTTATCTTTTAAAAGCAAGAGTGATATCCATTCAAACTTTTAGCTTTGTGATGGTGGAGGTATCACTAGTGACCTCCAGACTGAACTCTGGCTTGGTGCTTGCACATCACTCTTC
Source organism: Aramus guarauna (assembly GCA_013400195.1). Taxonomy (NCBI): domain Eukaryota; kingdom Metazoa; phylum Chordata; class Aves; order Gruiformes; family Aramidae; genus Aramus; species Aramus guarauna. The sequence continues at coordinate 742,794 of VXBL01008804.1, forward strand.
TTCCTTCATATAGACGTCTCGGAGAAAGAGCTACTGCTTTGGGAACTGCAGTAGCAATGAGTGGTATGGCACTACCACCTTGGGGTCTGCTCGTGTTTCACATGCTAAACTGGACCATACCTCGTTAACTTTTTGCCCAAAGGTGATCCATGATTTACAGAAGTTAAGATACCTATGATCTTTCTTATATATCTTTCATAGGTATCGCACCTCATTCACGCGAGATAACTATAATTTGAATATGTAATTGAATCTGATTCAAATGCAACGTGTACTGGTGGTATTAGGGATTTTTTTCTTTTTCTTTTTTCTCTGTATTCACAGGACCTAGGGGTAAAAGTATGTGAGAATTTGTTATGCTCCATACTACGAATCTGGAAATTGAGCCAGTAATATTCTAGTTAGCAGTTTTACATAATCTCATTGACTTCAGTGGCTTTATCCTTTTCTTGCACTATAAATGAAAAAGACTCAGTCCATTAACATTTAAATTGGAGAGACAGATTCCTGATGTAAACTATTTACAATGACATTAATAGTGGGCACAGCCCATTAGTGTGAGCTCATATTAGCAACATCTTAATAATCATGACAGAGCTTTTTTTAAAGTTATGGGAATTTCACTGTAGCGTATAATTAAATGTGTATGGAATTTTTATTGGTTATAATTAAGATGCATGATCTTTGTTTATTATAGCATTAGAAAGTACTATAATAGCTCTGAAAAACACTGCGTGTCGTGTGGTATTGCTTAATTATGGAAAAATACTACAACACTTCAGGTTGGGCTGATTAAAGCAATTAGCACAAAATTATAATCGGATGTTATTAAAATATATAAAAATATTTACAAGCCTCCTCATGATTATGGGAATTGGGCATTGAATGTTGCTGTTCTTAAGGAGATGATGCAATTTATATTTTTACTGTGACTATATAGGAAAGAGAAAATATGAATCTACTAACTCTTTATTGGGCAATCATACCAGGAACTTACATGTGTGCATGTACTTAAAAATATTTTCATGTCCTTTAGAATCTGAAGTTATGTGTGTTGATCTTATCCACAAAAGTGTTCCCATTTGAAATTTCTTCAGCCAATAATATATGATGTAGAAATGAGATCCTTTTTTTTGTTACCAGATCCAAAGTTCATGTTTGTGTAGCTAGACTATGATAAGATTTTTTTCTCCTGCTCCTTTGTCTCTGCTTGGGAAATACTGTCACTGAAATGCAGTCTTTGGCACAATAATTATGCTAATGTTAATATTTTTCCCCTGCTTCTTATATGGGCAGATATCGTATGTCTGTTCACCCCTTCTTGTTTTGATGGTTTGGGTTCTGTGTGGATCCTGGAGATATTCAGCATTTTAGGGTAGCTGGAACCAGCAACATCACCAACTGAAACTTGCAAATAAAGAGACTGGAGGGAATAACACCTTAAATATTTTTAATTATGGTTATTTTGCCATCTTTTGGGTTTTGAATCTTTGTAGTGCGCTTAAGTAAGGCTTCTCTCCACAGCCACACATTGTAAGAACTCAAGTATTTAAAAAAAAGAACATTTCACTGGCGTGTACAGGGACAGCCATTTCTCTCTGAGCTGTTGCATCTTGGAAATAGTTTCTTCCTGTTTGCGCAGTCCTCTCTCCAGTTCCTTCCTGAATCTGCTAATCCAGAGCAGCAGGGAGACCTGATGATGAGAACAGAGCTCAATAGACAGCAAGTACTGAGCAGGGAGATGTCATCAGTTGTAACAAACAGGTATTTTTTTGGTCTCAATTCTTCCTGCCTTTGTACTTTATGCATTGAAATCTTTTAGTCTGTTTTACTTTTTCCTGAAAGAAACTGTGATATTCCTGCCTTATATCTGCCTCAGTAAGGAAAGTGGAATGATATTGTTTTAGCTGGGAGGTGTCCCATTTGTTATGGTAAGAGATTAAGTATGTTTGTCAGTGGTTTTTATCTCGTTACTCTCACCAACCTTGGCTATTTGCATAAGTGAAGATGGCAATCCTATGGCAAATTGTGAGATGTGATATTTCCCTCAGCAGGCAACGTGTTCCCTGGAACTGCATTAAACTATGTTGTGCCTTTCTTTAATGTTCCATGTCAGTGGTTCGCTTACCACTAAATCTGTGATTTTTTTCTACTTATTTTCTGTTCTTCTCTTCCCAAAACTGGGGAGTCTGAATTTCCATGACAAACAGATGCTAACGATCTCCATGCACTTCACAACCAGCTTCGTCTGTATGCAGCTCAGTGTTTCTGGTGAGTTGTTGCAGAGTTTTAAAAAAAATAAAAATAAAAAATCCAAGTTATGAGACTCTAAACCAAAATTCTTTCTGTGCCTGCACATCATAGGGGAACATACAGGTTATGTAGACACCATCAGCTAAATTGTTTGGTTTATGAATGACAAGTAACACATGGGCAGTCCCAGTGATCACACTTCAGTTACTGTTAGGATGCCGGCAGTAAGGTATTTCTTTTTCCTGCTTAAAAATCTTACTTAACCTATGACATAAATTCTTTCAAATGGGGTACTGTATCATCTGTGCATTTTTGTTATATTTGGATTCTCTTTAGCCATACCCAGTTGCATTGACTCTAGGCTCTGCACAGGAGTTCTTTAAAAATAGCGTCACTATTCATCTTGAGCCGTACCTCTCATACAACCACCATGATGAGGACCTTCACTTACATTTCTCTCTGTGTGCGAGGGGACAGACTCGGCTGAGGCATGATGCTGAGCCAAGGATAGCAAGTGGGAGAATGGAAGGTGGAAGACTGTTTGATTAGGTATTCATCTGTTGGTGAATTAATGTACTTTTGAATCTTAAGCATTGAGTTCTACAAACCCCACTAGCATGACAAAACTTGAGGTAGCTAGAAAGGTGGACCGGTTCTGTCATTTGTTTTTTTTTTTTAAATTTATGCTATTTCTTTTTCTGCAACCTCAGTTGAGTCCTTTTTAGTGTCAGTTGCGTATCTGTGTTGAGAGTAGCTCAGAGGAACCCCCATGCTGAAATAGCCTTCTTGCTGGTCTACCAACTTCTATCCCGCTCAGTGACGACTAATCCAAACTACTGCAGCTTTATTCCATCTCTTGGACTGTGTGCTTCTCTGAAGTGGCATCTTTCAGCAGTTCCTCTTTCAGTCTTGGCATGCTCACCCTGGCATCTGAGGCCTTTCACAAAACAACAGTTTCCTACTGAATACTTCCAGTTCTGGTTATACATCTACTCTGAACTTGTGCTGTCTTTGATTTTTCAGAGCCAATAAGTGATGCAAATGTAAATCCTAAGACTAAATCAGTCTGTTGCTTTCTGTTGTAGTGCAGTTCTTTGACCATTTAGGTAAATAATTGTTGAAATGATTTAGACTGCCCAATCTCCTTCACTCAGTGCTATCTCATTGCTCTCGCATGTTCTCTAATTTCTAACTTGCTGTGTTTCTTATAAAACAAATGAAACTAGAATATGAGGGCAGATGTACACTAGAAAATCAAGCTTTGCTGCCAGCATCATCTAGCTAAGGGAAGAGCAAGACCACTACTGAAAATAAGCAGCAGCCAGAACTCTCAACGGGAACTACTCTATCCTCCCATGCTTGCACTTTGGTATAGAAATTTTAACTTTTCTCTAGACGCTGACTCAAATGGTTTTTATTTTAACAGAAATCTGGACTACTGCTTTTTGTTAAAGAAAAGAAAAATACAGAATTCACAGCTATTGTTACAGGTGCTAATGAAATAGAAATTCTTTGCATGCCACATAGATGCCATAATGAAATTTTGCTTTGTAGCTAGAGCAGTAATAGCCCAGAGACTGTGCTCTAATCACTGGATACTCCTCTCTCTTACTCGTAGGTGAGTTGTTTAAATTAATGTACAATAAGCACTTATCAGATTTTAGGATGAAGTACAAAACAGCTGAGACAAATGATGTTCAGCCAGCTAATTGCATAGATGAACTTTTTGATTCTTACACTCAATGGCAAATCTGTCGTCAGCAAAGACGCAAAAACTCGTCCCCTTCTGCCTGTCTCAGATGTTCAGGTTTTGGTCATGAATATAATAACTAGGAATATCACAATGAGAACAGAATTCAGTGACCTCTGTTATTTCATGGTTTCAGCAGCTCTGTCTCACTGGGAGTGCTTTGAATTTTTCAGTCAACTTAGCAACACACTCTTTGATACACTCTTCATTATTAAGCTAATAGGGAGGCACATGGAGGACTTTAAAATGGATTCAAGTGTGAAACCAGTAGGTGATATACATAATGAGGCCATTGCTACAGCTGTGCTGCTTGGTAGAGTTAAACTACAAAGGAACTTGAAATTGGCTCTGGCTTGAGTTAGACCTGCACCTGCGAACAGCAGAGACATTGGGAATACAGGCAAACAGTCTGGGATTTATTAATTGACTAAAGTTATCTATGCATAAGAGATCTTACAAAAGCTGGTTTGGGGGAAAGGGAAATAATGGAAATAACTTTTTCCTTTTTTTTTTTCTTACGAGGAAAACAGCAACAAACCTCCCTATCTCTATTTCCCTTGTCTTTCTCCTCTGAGGTTCTGACTAGTAACACAGTTTCTTCTCTCCCTTATCTGTCTGGATTTTGGGCTTCCTTTCATCTCTAAGTTATCACAAGGCTTCTCATGGCAATATAATGCTATGATATAGATCTGTCTAATAATACTAACTGGGTCTCATTTTGCAAATACCTGTGTGTTTTCAGATCTTGCTGTGGTTGTCAAACACTTGCTGGTATAATAAGGCTATTCAAAATTAATTTTTCAACTTCTCCAAGTCAGTCTATGCATCTGGAAATGGGAAGTCATAAATTGATGCCCAGCCTTCTTGTTTTGAAAAGATTAATGTTCTGGTGGCTAAGACTGGTGGGGGCAGAGCAGAGGGAGGGAATAAAGACTTAGTTCTTATCTCTGTCAAATACTTTTCGTGCCTTACAGCATGTCACTTAGTCCCTGTGTATCTCTGTAGGGATCTTGTAACTACTTGTGCCTGTAGGGATAATAGCCCTTCTTCTCTCCTCTTATCCATCCCATTGTTTTGGTTTCTGAACTCTTACTAGTAAAAGACTGTTTTTTACAGTGTGTGTGTAATGAGATGATATCTATATTGTTTCCTTCAAGCTGTGCCATAAATATTTTTGAGAATCATCTGTCAAAATATCTTAAAAAAAAAAAAAAAAAATCCACATTTTTAGGAAAACAAAGTTTCCATACTTCTGGGTTTTTATTTTTTCCTTGTAGTCCACAAAGACAGTGCAGCCCACATTTTCTGAAGTAGTCTGTAGTTTTCCTCTTTTGCACAAATTGCTGCACTGTATTTTTGAGTTGTGATCTATCAGGAGAGTGACATAAGCTGGGAATCTACAGGAGCTGATGAATAAAGAGCTCAAGAGTAAGAACAGCAATTCGGTGACTGCACCTCAATTCTATTCTGACCAGGAATTAAATGGTTCTAATCCTGACCTCTTGAAATGTTTTGCTTTGTTATGTGGTGGTTATAATAAATCTATGGGAACTTTATAATCTGTGAAACAGGAAAATACAGTTATTAATTTTATGTATGGAACTTCATTGGTGATAGAGAAATTTCAAGGGGAACAAAAATTCTGGTTTGGGTCACGAGTGTTTTGGCTTGTTCTAGGAGGGTTTGTTTTTTTTTTTTTTTGTAAGTTCTGTTTGGTGTATTTAATGCAGTAAACATGGACAGAGTGATGTCCTAAGTATATAGCTATTCCAGGTTACACTTAGACTTGCAGAACTAACACACAAATAATAATAAAGAGAATCTGTGCCTGAGGAAATGCAAGCGATTATGCACTTGTGAAAATGATAATCAGTCTGAATTTACTTCTTGTTACTTACAAGCAACCTGGGAGACCCAGTAAAAATGAAGTGTAGTTTGGGAGAACTGGGTAGGATGCTGCTGCCTGAGCTCATGCAAAACGTTTTTTGTGGTTGTGTATTTGTGTGTTAGTAATGAAGGTTCATCTCTTGGGGAAATGACAGTAGCATGGCCTTTAAGGAAAAGAGGAAGGCATTCTTAAGCAATAAGAGATTGAATAGAGAGAGAGAATGGAAGAGGGAGACTCAAAATTCTTAAAATAGCATTTTTGATTTTGGGGACATCACAGTGAAATATAAAAGGAAAACTTAAGACTTCAGTGACTTTAATCAGGCTTTTCTGGAACCTAAAGTGAGCTTTATTGGTTTATTTTTGTTACTCTGGAAAAAAAAAGTACAACCCTTGTTTCTGATGGAAGTAGATAAATTCAGGAAATTCTATTTCTGGGGGAAAACAGCTGTTAACAAAATACAGGAAAAATATATACTTGAAACTTTGATAATTAAAGGTGCTTGAAGAAATTTGAAACTAGGGCTGCCCCTTACATAGTACAAATTTTGACAATTGGCCACACAGACTTTTTAAATGCTTTCTTAATGCCCAAAAATGTTCAATGATTTTTATTTTTTTTATTTTTTTTTTTTTTTCAGTTTTAAGGATAGGAGCATATCCCAACACTCCCAACCAGAACAGAAAGTTCCAATACCAAAAATCTCCTAAGTCGATTCCTGCCATGAGATCCTGGGCACAGTGACTTGAATAAAATTGTGACTACTTCAGGGCATACCCAAATTGAGCGAACTCTGAACCTTTAGTGATTCACATATCAGTAGTTTCTTTGATGTGAAACAATTGCTGAGGCAAACCCAGGGAAAAATTATTGTCTATCAAAGCCTTTTGCCACGACCCAGCTGTGGGATGGTGCCTGGCAGTGGTGCGGGCAGCAGAGCAAGGCATGGGATAGATGCCTTCTGCTCTGATGCAGGGCAGAGCCACTGCTGCGGAGGTAGCGATGTGCCCTGGCAGCATGGGGATGGTGCTTGGTGAACGTGGTGTGGCCATGTAGCTTCTCACCCTGTCCTAGTGTTTTTCTCAACCCTTCACCTGAATATATGAAGTTGTAGGGTTTTAGGGCCCTATTCATGCCTGTGTGCATTGATGCAACTGATTTAAAGTCAGCAGAGTTGGAACCGTTTAAAAGTGTGCAAAAAATTGTCAGCTGGATGAGCAAAAAGAATGAGATTTGACCAGAAGTCAGGAGAGTTCAAAGTACTCCAGAGTTTGAGCTGATTTCTAATTCTCTTTGTTCTTTTTATTGTTGTAGAGAGGGAGCCAGGGCAGACAGGGGATTTCTTTTGTGTGTTGTTGCTGTACCACAGTTGGAAAAACAAATTTGGGTGATTTTGTTTATTTTGCCTTAACTAGATGGTCTTTGGGTCAGGTTAATTAGTGTCCAGTTTCCTAGTCCTTGCAGCTGCCTTGGTGATTTCCTACCCTTACTGCAAGCCTTCTCGTTGCCCAGGACCTCCAAAAGAGCAGCTGCATGTAGTTTTAACCCATTCTCCTTCTAGCTTTACATTCTTAAGGATTAGTTATGGAGGAAGGAGGAGATAGAAAAACTCTTTTCTTCAAAAGACTGGACTAAAAAGCAAGAAGCTGAGCTGCTTGTTCAGGTCTTGACTGAATAGGACAGTTATTCCTGGGTCTCCAGATATCCAGAGCTAGGCTAATGAACTTAATGACCTTTGTTCAAGTAAAATAGAAACACGTATCTCCAAATACACTAGAAAATGAAAAATCTGAATTTTCACTTTCTCTGACATTTTTTTTTTTCTCTGTTCAGATTACCTGTCATGTTATAGTCATGTGTAATGCTTTCTTTTCTGATGGTCAGGCACCATATAGTCACTCCTGAGATAGTAAAATATCTTTTAATAGGAAAACTGAGGCAATAGCCTCTAATGATTCTTTGCAACATGTTATTTCTACCCTGCAATGGCTGATTTAAGTCTCGGTGGTGGCCAACAGCCAGGAAAAGAGCAAGACAGCGCTTTGTAAGAGGAAAAAGTGACTCTTCCTTACAATGTTAAAATAAGGAGTATCAGATAATTTCCTTCAGAGGTAGATAAGACTAGGTTCTGCCCGGGAGTGCTGCTTTCTCTGTGATCCTTCATCCAAAATTATGGTGAGCTGATATTCTCTTTAGTTTTCATAGGCAAGTCTACGTGCTCATGACTTTGTTTTATTGAACTCTCATGCGATTGCTCTACTGTGCAAACTGTTGGGGCAAGAGCTATGCTGAAACCTCATGTGAGGCATCCAGGCTGCTTTTCTCCCTTCATGGAGAAAGACTTGTGGGTGAGCTCGAAGCATGATCCCTAATCCCACCAGAACCAGATCCTAACTGCTGCTGGGGGTCAATGTAGCAGTTAATCCCGCTGAGTGCATCATCTTGGTTGTGGGCCTGGTAGCTGATGTTAAAATTTTGCTTCATTTTGGCTATTCTTCTGCTTTGCTTTCTTCTTCTGTATATCTTATCCTGCTTTTATTGTATGAATCTGTATGTTTGTATGTGGAACAAAGCTGAACGAGAAATCCCTGCTTTTGTTTTTAATTTTGGACTGGTTTTAAGACTTAAAAATCATAGTAGTCTGTCTTTTCAATCCAATAATTTTGAAATAAATAAAAAAAATTGACAGGGATCAAGTTATAATAAAAAGTTCTTTCTTTCTGTTCTCATTGAAACCACTGAATTGAAGCTACTGACTTATTCAGTGGGAAGACTGAAAGCTTCATACTGCAGGACATTGTAGCTGGAACTGCGCTAACTTAAAACTAAATTAACGGGCTAGGCAATAAAGCCTATACACGATTATTCTATAAACTGTTTTATTTTGTGAAGAATTATAAGGGCATAATATAAATAGTGGAAGTGACAGGAAATTTTCAAACTTTCAGTTTCCTAAAATTAATTTAAGACTATAGTACACCAAGAAAGAGTATCATAATACCAATGACTACTACTATACATCAGGGCTATTAAGTTTTGAATACCAATTTTACTATAAAGGTAGTGGGAATGTGTAAGTGTCATTGCATTTGATAGTCTGACTTGCTTCACTGTAGGAGTTACAAAATAAGTGAGTTAAAATACGACTAAATATTAAACTGGGGAAATTCCATCTGTTCCTAGATTCCTGCTTCAGGCATTACATCAGCAGCAGTTCAAAGCTATGTAATGGATATTGAGACATTAAGCAGGGACACCGTAGTAATGTGCTTAGGAAGGCAGAGCTTGTAGCGTGCACAGCTCCTTTACCTACTCATTACTGGGAAGTCAAGGGTTTTTTGGCCTCAGACCATGCACTTACCTAGCTAAGGAGTTTGTACTAGTGGCAGATGGACTCTACGGAAGATTAAGTGTCCCTGAACTGTAATTAATACAAATCATGTTGTTTTCTTTTTATACTATATCCAGGTAATTTAAAAATGCAAATCTGAAATCTACATTCTTGTCAATGAAATCCCCTAGGCTTGTTATTGTACATCCTGGATTTCTGAGTTCCTGCTGTGGAGGAACTGGATTTTTCTGGGCTCCAAGTTGGGAACGTATTGTACACTGCTGCCTCTGAGACAGGCCAGGTGCTAGTACACTGAATTAGACCTTGTACCTGCTGCTGTTTACTGATCTGGGGAGGAAAACCTCTTTTCCTGCGCTGGCAGTCTTGTGCTTTGATTGGTCTGAGCTGAGCACCATGCTTATTAGTATTTCTTTTATCTGAGCCTCATAATTATTTTTAAACTCAGGAGCGGGGCTTCTAACAAAACACACCATTTTCCTGAAGAACTGCCTATAATGCAAATGTACAGTATAAATATTTTGTCAGCTTTCCTATTTTGTATCTATATATATGTGTGTGTGCGCAGAGAAAGATCACCACAGTTTAACTGAAGAACACGTGCTTCGCATGTTGATCTTAGGTTAAGTACAAGGAGGAGCTTGTAATGCTCTTCACTCACTGTGTCTTTCATAAGCATTCTGGAAAAGCTGTCTCTTTCAGTAATGAGGCTGGCCATATTAATTACAGCATATTTGAAGATTGTAGGGTTTATTTTATCTGTAGATCTGTGAAAGCTGGTTTGCCAAGTGTTTTTACACATGGGTTTTTGAGGTGAGTTTGTCCAAGTCTGACGGAGGTTGCAGTTCTAACACTTACCACATGAATTCAATGTGACATTTTTGCCCTAGGCGAAATAACAAATTTTGAGCAAATTTGTCCCAGTGAGAATTTAATAATGGTTTCACTAAGAAATGTCCCTATTTTCAGTGTGAATCAGACTTGGTTTATTATCTTGTGAAATAGAAGTTCTCAATCTTTGCAAATATTTTGCTTTTGTAAGAAAACGAGTGAAAATTCAGTGTAAAAAGCTTTTGTTTTCTGTGGAAGTGGCTTATTATTTCCGAGTAGGGTGATATCTCTTTCTCTTTGGATTTTTTTTTCTTCCTATCTGTTAGCTCTGATTTATTGATGATGTTTCCCCTTGTGCTTTTTCTTTTTTCTTGTTTTCTTAAAAAAAGAAAACTTTTCTTAAAAAAAACCAAACCTGCCCCCCACCCCTGGTCAATAAATTAAGATTAAGTGATGACACAATTTTCGATAGGAAGTTCACCCTATCAATTGTTGATAGGGCTCACTGCGAGTGTAAGTCCTGGGTCAGGTCATAATCTAAGATCTGAAGTGCAAACAATGTAGGCTGAAGTAAACAGGCTTGACTAACTTGTACCTGCCAGAGATTTGGCCCAATTATGTTGGCTATGAGGAAGAAAATTAATGGTGATTCTAAATTAGCCAAATGTGAAATATTTTACATTCATCTTGGTGATAATTCACATTTCATTGTATTTATAGTATCAAGCTTAAATGGAATAAAAAATATTTTGTCCTACACTAATATAATGAGATGTCCACTAATTGCTTTGAAGCATCTTACTTAAAGATAAATAACCTTTGTACTGGAAATAAAATTTAAAACTATTTAATTATATGCTGACATGCTAAAACCAGTAGTGTATATAAATGGCTTTATCATCAGTTTTGCTAGGAGGTCTGCAATGAATATTATTAGCAGAGACTTTGAATTGAAAGATATGGTCCCCCTGAGTAATGTAAAGTAGCAACATAAGCTGGTGCATCCTAACAAAACAAACATATATTTTAATCTTGAATTTCATTTGTGAGTGGTATGTATCTGTCATTTCCATGCACACAACAAGAATTCTCAAGGCTATCATCTGCCCCAATTTTTTCTTTTTTTCTTTTTTTTTTTTTTTCCCTGGCTCCTGATCGTGATTCCCACTATTTCTAGCTCCTTTTGCAATCTTCTTGAAAGTCTTCTCATCTCTTACAGTGCATTTGCCTCCCACTTCTTCCCTGCAAGGTGTTAATCTTTCTCTGTGCTTCTACTTCACATAAGAAGTTTACATGCTAATTTTCACTTTCCTTGATTTCTCAAAATGCTTTTAAAAAAATCCATATCTTTATGTAGCAATGGTATTCTGAAATTGTTACTATATTTTTTTCAAAATGCCTTGTAGGAAGCAAAAAAGCAATAAAAGTCTTTAAGTGGCCATGGTTATGAAAATAGTGTGAACCACTCTTCTATACAATAATGTGAGCCACTCTTCTGTACTGTGCCTGAGTGTATGAGCAACTGCTGCAGATTTCTGGGTACCATGGTCAAATCCTCACCCTCCACAAACACTATATTAATGCTTGTAAGAAAAAATCAATATGATTCAAATTTAAGGAGTACATAAAAAAATTACTTTAATGAGGGGGGCGGAAAAAGAGTCTTTTTCTCAATCTGCTTTCTACCAGACTGATTCTTGCTGCATTGTGAATTCAGGGCAACGTCTTTGAAACCAATAAATGTAATTTGGACTTTTTTACTCTGGTGTAGCTCGTCTGGTCCCAAACAACAGCTAGCAATAGCTGCGGAATACAGGACCTAGTTCCTACAGCCCTTGAACGCAGCTAGGCTTGCATCAGGTGTCCATCCAATGCAGCTGCAGTTCTTGTGAATGAAATCTGGAGAACAGGGGAGTGTTGACTCACTGGACTAGCAGCTGAATCTCCAGACTCAAGATCCTGAGCGTACCTCCTCTGAGCAGCTGGAACAGCTGGAGAATCAGGATGGGTGCACAGAGGTAGGTCTGAGGAACGGGGATGAGGAACTGAGCCTGCTATTCCAAATCTTCAAAGCAGCCGCTCCCAAACTTTTCTGCCATGGACCACTGTTGATCTTCTGTATCCTTATGGTTGCCTAACAAAATAAGGTGGTTTAACTTTGAATCTTGGCTAAGAAAGCGTTATCTGACATCATCTTCTTCGCTTTGCATACTGTACTGTGTTTTTAAAAAACAAACACAGTATTGTGGTCCATGTTGGTATTGTACCAGAGGAAATCTTCTGTTACAAATGTTTGCCTTTCAAGCTAAGAGAGGAAGAGCGAGGCCTGATAGAGTGTTGACCCCAATGGTAGTGACAGACCTGCTGCACTCTATTCTGGAACTGCCATCTGTGGTGTGGGGCTTTTCTTTGTTTAAAGACGTCATTTTAGGAGGTCAGAATGTGATACTTTAGTTACGGCTTCCAGTTGCGCTCAGCTTATAGGTGGTGATGGCCACAGGGAGGACCCTGGGGCCGGGGCTGCTGCCTGTGGAGGGCCAGGCTCTGGCCGCCTGGCACCACTCTTGCCTTGGGCACCATGTGAAAACCCCGCGAAAGCAACAGGGAATTATTTCCTCGCCCCGCCCCCCCCGCCATTTAACTTTCATGGTGGCCTTGTGAGGCCAATGAATTATGTATTGCTGCTTGATTTCTTTCGCACGCTTATCCGCGTTGGCTGAGGTGGCTTTACAGGAGCCGGCCGTTCCTCGGCAGGCTGTGCCTGCAGGGAGCTGGCTGACCGGGCGCTGCTCTGTCTGGGCATCAGGGTACGGACCCTGGCCTGGGCTCAATGGCTCCCAAACCCCCAGTGCTCCTGAAGGGTGGGACCACTGTGATGACCGAAAGGTGGTCATCCTTCCTCATAGGTGTGTTTAGCATCCAGTTATTACAGTCTGTTTATACATGACTGTGTTTGCATTTCTCTACAGCCAGTTGTCTGCTTAGAAAATGTAAATATTTTAGATACAAGGCTTTAGAATGTTTTATGTTGTTGCTCACCAAAAGGTATGCCCTGTGTTTTTTCAGTACTTTTGCTAAATGCATATATAACTTTTTTTTTTATATTTTCCCTAAGGAGTTAACTAATGTCTCTGAAGCATTCTGAGGTTAAGATTTGAGAAGTCTTCAATATATGTCCCTGATTTTCTGACTCTATTGCTTATTTGTTTAGTCTGATGGGAATAGGCTTTGTCTACTGTGCTTGAAGAAGAAAAGAAGATTTTTGTGCTCCCTGGAGGCAAAGGCAGTTTTCATTGGCATTTTAGTGAAATATTAAAGGCAAAGCAGATTTGGAGGGACACACTGCAAGTGCTGTCACAGTGATCAGAGAAGCACTGGAGTGAGGAAAGGGACAGCTAAATGTGTAGGTGGAGAGTCAGTCCATTTGTGCAAAGGTATGAGTAACCGAGGTTATGAATTGGTTGCAGATGGGAGCTGGCAAGCAAGAAAAGTGGAACAAAATTATATTGACATCTCTGTGTTGTCTAAAGACCACTACAAGACCATTAGTATTGCTGCATAGCCAGCAGGGAGGCCCTGTCAGGGTGAGATTTTACTTAGGCAACTGATATTGATTTTTGGTCTGCTGCCAGGATGTAGGAAGGGAAAGATTATTTTTTTTATTATTTTTATTTTCCTCCCCCGTGTCCATATTCATGGCCGTGAAGCGGTGTGTCTGGAGCTGGGATGTAGGGCTGTGAGTGGCTCTGTGCAATTGTGACTCTGACTTCACTGGGAGAACAAAATGAATCTTTCGAATCACCTCTCGGACTTCTTGCCTTGTCTTTGCTTATCTCCCCTCTCGTGTCTCATTGTAAGGCCATTCTAAAAGGCAAAAATAAAGGTCCAACACATGTGGAGATGGCTTCAAGCATCACATATGGCAAACTTTTTTTTTCCCTCTTTATCTCTCCGAATTAATTTTGTGTGACTTGTTAGTGACTTGTTGTTGCCCAAGTTGACAGTCTCGTGCTTGCCCCCGGAGCAGCAGCAGCCACAGCCGTGAGGGCTGCAGCTCTGCCCCAGGGTTGCTCTGGGTGCCGTGAGGCCCCTGGCAAGAGCCAGGGACAAACCTCACCACAGTGCAGGGAGAAAGTCTAAATATTCCAGCCTCCTCCCAGTTCTGGCCAAACTCTCATCTGGATGCTGCCAAGTAAAGCTGTTAGTAGTGCTTCTGTGCTTTCTGTTCCAGTGAAAACTGATTAGGGGCTAACAAGGGGCCATGAAGCAGCTATGAGGCCAGGTAGCAGCTCTTGGTTTTGGTCTCACTTGAAGCAGCCACCTATAAGGGTAACAGCTCAGTACTTGGTGACTGCTGCTCCTCTTCCTCCTCCTGCAACAGAGGTGTGCCAGTACTAGTTTCTCTTATGTATGTATAAGTGCCCAGTTTAAAATATTTGCCATGAGTTTATTTGCCTACTTCCTCAGAAGAAGCTTGGCAAAGAGAAATTGCTGGCAAGAGAAAAACTTGTGTAAAAAAAAATAGTGATCTACAGTCTGCTTGTAATAGATGTACAGAGACCAACCTAGTCTTAAATCACATAGGATCCTTCCTCTGGACTCAAGATAGCTCCTTGTATATTGTTATTAATATACTCCTTCAGCAGAGAAAATAAATCTGATAGAAATATGTTTTTCATCATTCTATTGCATGTGTAATAAACACTTAGTTAAGGGTGCCTTTTCTTTAAAATTTAAATACACACAGAAAATTGAGAATGCTGAATTGTTAGAGAAGCAAGCACTAAAATAGAACAGTGCTATTTGACTGTAATAGATTAGTTAAATATCCCATGCTATTTCATCTCTGTTCATCTGAGTCCTTACCTTTTTTTATGTTGTGAAGCCTACTTAAATGTCATTCTGCTATTTGTTTGACAGGAGATTATTACTATGGAGGATAGATGTGAATGCTGCTTGTTTCCGAGGGGATAAAATGAAAACATTCTTTTGGGAATTTAGCCCTTTAATTATGGGTAATTTTTAAACAAATTAGTTTTGATCATTGAAATACTAGATTAAATCTTGACACTGATTGCGATCAGTTCTGTTAACACTCTAAATTTTGTGTTGTCTTGTGGTACAAGCAGCTGTTAGTGTCCTGAAAATTTGTTTGCTGCTGCTTTATTTATGCTCTCTCCTCTTTGGTTTTGGCCACGTATCTGATTGGGAAAGCAATTATAATCAAGGAAACACAACCCCAATCCAGAATAATATGATTTTTAAATTATAAATGTTTTAAAATTTGCCTTAGTAGTAGTGATTAATTAGAACTTTGTACAGGCTCCCCATGTATTTGAGTAAAATGATGATTAAAGAGTAAAAAGCTGCTTATTAACAAATTCTGTCAAAGTGCTGTGTTTTCTCATCTGTTCTAAAGCACAGCAGAAGTCAAGCCCTTACCTTATTCTTCTTCCTTGGCTCTCCCTCCAGGACATACTCAGGTTCTCTCTGGTTTGACTTTAACCCTGAAATGGAAAATTGTCTGACTGTGTATTGGGTTGAGTCACCAAGAAGTACCCTTGCTTGTCTGTGGAGACTGTTAGCCCCTTAGAGCAGAACGACATGAACAATTTCAAATTGCGGCTTATTTGCTTAGGTCTGTCTGGCAAGATTTGGAGTATACAGTATGTATTTAACTTTACTGTTCAATGTTCTAATTCCCTCTCCCACCCGCCCCCCTCGAGAACCCTTTATCTGAACTCTGTGTAATTAGGCTAGGCTACAAAGTAATTAGAAAAAGGCTACTTTTTTATTTGCTGCAGAAAAGCTGATGCAATATAAATAATGGTTTGTAACACTGTGCATGCAACAACGGTCTTACAAGATGTAAGCATAAGGTCTATTTTCTTAAGAAATTGAGCTGCTTTATGAAGACCTATTAGTGTAATAGAAAACATTTTCATCAGTGCATTTTGCAAGAAAATGCTAGTGGAGGCTTGGGTGTCATTTAGATGGTGTGTTATTTGTGAGCATGGCTGCTTTTTTTAATCGTGCTTTTGAAAAACAGCTAGTACAATGGCACCATTTATTTCTTCTAGTAACCTTTTCATATAAATAACTTGCAATTTTTTTTTAATGTAGAATTAATTTTTAAGTTTGCTGAAACAATTTTGCACACCAAAGATCTTTCCTTTTGTGCTTAACACGCACATGCATGTAGTCTAGTTGCCCTTCTAAAACCTTGCACTTGAATTTTGGGCTGAAGACCAAAAATTCCTTCAACTGAGTACAGTCACTTGCCTTTATGCAGGCACACTTGCTAGATTTAGAAATATATTCGACAGTTCCAGGAAAGGCTATGTAGAAGCCTTACTTTACAACACTAGCTGACAAGGAAGTACCCTCTTGCAAGCCAGTAAGATGGGTGGTGTTTTCCTCTCTAACTGTTTGATAGCGAATGATTACAGATAAGCTGTAGAGACATCCATTTGTTCACAAAGACTTTGTCTTGCAGCTGAAAGAAATGTTACCAAGTCAGAAAGCTCTCTATGTATGGCAATCAATTTTACCTCTCCCTCTCCGCTGGTAATGGAAGCTTCTGTCTCACTCCCAGGCTGGCTCATGTGATCTGCCTCATCAACATGTTCTGAGCTTGACATAGTTGTGTAAGTCACTTTATGGTAACAGAAGATATTGTTAGACTGGTGAACAGATAGGAGTAAATACAGAAGTGTCCAGCTGCCTTTAGTTATATCTATTTATTATCTCATATGAATGCACACAGTATTTCATAAAACTTCACCAAGATTTTAATCAAGTTACCTGTGTTAGGAGAGGGAGAAGTTGTTGTGAGGACCATGTTAACTAAAGCTCAGGCGCAGTAGAGTGCAGAATGCAAATTATGGAGACCTTTGCTCTAAAACTACTGTCATTTGCCACACAAGCCAGGAGAATCTTTTATAAGAAGTCTTATAATTCTCTAAGACTTTGTATGCCAGCTAATACAGGGTGACATAAACACAGGCAAGTGCATCCACTAGAGGGTATTGGCACACTATATATGGTAGTGCATCATAGATAACATCTAACAAGTCTCATTTATTATGCCTTTATAGGAGACCTTTAAAAATCCTTTCTCTTGAAAGTCCATATTCCCCAGAACCTCCCACATTTTCTGGTAGCAAATGCGTTCCTAATACCAGCTCAATTGCCATTAAGAGAAGAGAAATGGGTGGTAAGCTGCTCACTGCCAAATTGTCAAATGGCTCATGCCCAGATGGTGATTGAAATACTGATGTAGTCAGAAGACTTCTAGGGACGCTGAATGTCAGTTGAGCAGCATGAGGACTTGCCCCTTCCTTGCACAACAGCTTTCAGGAGGGAAGGATAAGAGTGTTCAAATTCTGCTCTCTGAGCATTTCCAAAAAGCATCCGTACTGGAGGCAAGAAGAAAGGAAGCACAGCAAAGGAGCTTCTATTTTTAATAACATCCAATAAGCCCATTGCTATCAAGAGTTTTAAAATAAATCTGGAATGGGGCCTTTTAATTTATAGTACATATTTTTTTTGTTGTTCAGAGAAATGTTATGTCATATTATAATATTAAGAATATTGCTTTTGGATTTAAAATGGTTATTATCTTGGTTTTGATTGTGACATGAATTGTGTTTTTTCTCATAAGTAACTATTAAAAGGAAGAAAGAAAGAAAGAGCATAGTGTGTGTAAGATTGAAAATACCAAGTGTTTCTTATAGGCCTGATTCAAAGTGCACTGGAATCAATAGAAAACTCTGGGTGGCTTCCATTACAAAATAAAAAAAATCATTTTGTGGAAAACACTGAGAAAAGTGAAATATTAGCTGCAGTCAGTTGAAATTACTTTTAGTGTTTCAAGTAATTCTGATTAAAAAAAAAAGCTAATGCTTCTTGAATATCTTGTTGTTGTCATCTTGAAAATTTTAAGGTCTTGGGGGAAAGAGCTCTTTATTGTGCATAATAAGTGGTGATTCAACTATGTAAATTTTGCATTAAAATGTATATATTTATTACATTAGTGCCTGTTAATTCCTGTGAGAGGCTGGGCTGTACCAGTCACAAAGGGAATTTTCTTACTGGTATCAAATAAAAGTGAAGACTAGAGATGTGCTTGCCCTACTGGTAACAAACCTAATTTGTGGATGTGAACAAGGCTCACCAAAATGCACTGAGCCCAAACAGCATTATCCCTGATAATGAAAATGGCTCAAATGGTCTAAGAAAATGAAAACAACAACAAACATTACCTTGTTCATGTTACAAAAGCCATTGTCTGTCTTTCCCATGATAACCCGCTGGCTCAGGGAATTGACGATAATGCATATGAGCACATCAGAAAAGAATTTTAGTAAGAAAGTCCTTTATGTAATATCTATTTTCATTCAAATTGGAAATTGAAGGATCAAATAATGGGATGAGCTGTTCAAGGAATCATTTTATACTTGTAGTCATTAATGAAAATGCTCTCAAATATTTCAAACACCTACAGCAGTATTAAAAATTAATCTATATACTGCATACCAATACTTGCTAATTTTTTTTTGTAGAAGGTAAATTTTTAAAAAAACTGCTTATGTAAAGGGAAGTACTTGTTTAGATAGGTGTTTTTTCTTGTAGCATTGATAGTATTGTTTGAATAATTTATTTAAAATTTAGTGAGAGATAAAGACTGCTTAGGTTTTCTGATTCTTCTCCTTCCAAAATAGGGTTTTACAATAATGTGCAGATTCTACTGCTCTGCCTAATCTAATTTAAAATTATCCAAGTTATGAAATTCCTACCAATTCTTTGAAAGATTGAGTAGATTAACAGATCTAGCTAATAGCTTGTCAATCCTAATGCTTAATCTACTTTTTTCTTGTTTTCCTGCAGAAATAATGGAAATACATTCTGCAGAATAATCTTTAAGAATGCAAGTATTTCCTCTTTTTTTTAATATATATTTTCAGATATATGGACTTCAACATGATTTAAAAAAAAATCACACACAATTTTATACAGGTCTTTTTTAGTACTATATTTCATTGTGAACATGTCTGTTGTCTCTCTGCTTTGCTTCTTAACATCCTTCAGTGAAATTACCTATGTAGTTTCCTTCATGTTGTATACCTGGTTTTCCATTAAATGTTCTAGCTCACTTTTTTATTCATCACTGAATACCATTTCTTATTGTCTGTCCACATTTCTAATTTCTCCATTTCTATTTCATTTCTGTCATCATGGACAGAAATCAGTCATCACTACACATCATTATTTCTGTAATCACTTTTTAATACTAAATATATTTGCATATTTAATTAACAGGTTTGTAAGAATTGCTCTGAAGTAATTAAGAATTTAGAGCAAGGCCAATCTCCTTCAGGTTCATTAAATATATTACGTAATCCCTTCTACATGTAATTCTGAGATGTATCTAAGCTAGGCTGATGGAATGTTGATATTTTGGGGAAAAGCTTTTGAGCTCTAGAAATATTTCTGTCTCTTTCCTAACTCTTAGTCTAAATTTTATTGTTGGAATCTGAGAAAAGTCTTCATTTTTTTTAGTTCTAATTTTTGCTACTAAAAATGCAGCAAGTTCACTGATAAATTAACTCTCCTTGCCCCTGTAAAGTAGGATGGATAATCAAATAATAGAAACAAAGCTGTATCTTCCAGGAAGCATCATCCTGAGAGAGAGGAGTCCTTACATTTGCATTTCTTTATGCAAAGGTTGGTAGCATCACCAGTTCCACTCTGCATTACAATGTCCTACTACTAAAAACCCCCGAATATCACATTAAAGTATTGCAAAAAGCTATTGTAGCTGATGATTTTTTTTTTTTAACTTAAATTTGATGATATCAGTTTGATATTCTTTTTCTGCTTTATGACTTCTATCGTGGCATGATGATGTGGTATATTTGCAGAGTAAATTATGGCACTAATGATGTTACCATTGGAAAAAAATCCCTTTTTTATTTTCTTTTTTTGTTTAACACTTTGAATTGCTGTTACCTCAACAGCTGTCTCACATTGATACTCAGATACAACACATTTGTTTCTTAAGGCAATGTTTAGGTTTATGAATAAGCAGCAATATAAGAATGCATCCTATGTTAGAAATTAATAGCTCTTCGGTACCCATTTCCAGCACTTGCCTTAGCAAAACAACTGAAAAAACCATGACAGTTGAGTTATTTTCACTCAACATGCAGAGAGATCAATTTACTCTGCAGAAAGGAAATACTTCCGATTTCTAGGGATTCTAGTTTTTTGGTTAATTGACCTGGCATCACCAGCCACTTAATGATGTTGCTACACCATCAACTTGAAGAGACAGAGTAGGGCTGGGGTTGGGTGCTCTTTTCTCTTTCAGCACATATTTCTGTGGGTCTGTCTAACTATACGTATATATAAAGAAAGTCTTCCAGAAACATGTACAGTAGAAGGCAGAAACTCATACTGTACATCTGATTCTTTATGATACTAACATGCTCTTAAGGAGTAAAAACAACTTTTTAAATCCACGTTTCCAATTACAAAAATTGTATATAATTTTAGTATACAACCATCTATGGTACTAACTTCCCCTTCAGTTTCAAACTGCCTTTTCTCATTTTCCTTCCATGTTTTGTGATTGTACTATTATGTTTCCCCTTACAGTTGTTTTTCCTCATCTCATTGGTGGTGGAATATATTTTGTGTGTTATTTGTAAAGTATCTTTGGCCAAATACTGTCATATATGACAGTAAAATTTGACAGATAAGTAGGCAAATTATTTTCCTACCTCCAGTAGTACATTTACATGGCATGTGAGATACTGCTACACAAGTTAAGCTGTACTAGATGTATGGGAAAGAAAAAAAACCCAAACAAACCCTCCAAAACCTCAAATCAAATTGGTTTTCTCAAATGAAGCTATTGGTATTTCTGACATAGCCTAAAATAAAATGCAAGCTTTATGTATAAATACCTACAACTGAAAAAAATGAATATATTCAACATATTGGTGATAGCTACTATTTAAAAAGCTTCCAAAATATTGGGTCAGCTGAAAAATATATTGCTCTAAGCTCTATATTTTTAGAGACACTTGAGATGTTCTTTTTGTTATGGGTTTTGTTGGTTTGTCGTGTATGTATCCTGGTGTCGTGTCCTGCCCCCCCACCCCCGACTGCCAGTGCCCACATTTTGTGTAGTCAAGGTTACTTTTCTGTAAAAGTACTTTTTGGCATATAGCCTCATGAAGCTTCTTTAGAAGGTCAAAGTAAGTGGAAAACTTTTTGCTCATACTTAAAGCAGCTACTCAAGTATGCATTTAAGTCAAAGCAAGACAGATGTTGGTGAATACATATTTTAGATGTTCTCTTTTGGGATATGCTGTGGCAAGAGCACCTGTCCTGCCAAATGAAAACATCTCATAGGAATGAAGTGGCATTTGTGCTGGTTCAAGCATTTTAAAGCAGAGATACTCAGCTATCACTTAGCAAAGCAACATCTGTGGCACAGGAAAAGTTTGAGATCATGCTGCTTATTGGGCTTGGTTGATCATGTTCGTGTCTGCCATTCTAGCTTTTCCGTCTGGTGCCACAAAAAGATGTTTCAACGACTTTGGGAAATGAGATGTAAACCACAGTTTTGTTTATGGTGCTGAGACATCTAACACAGCCTCTTCTTAGGACAAAGAATATAGGGATCACAACTGTAAAGTCTTTTCTGTCTGTTTTATCTTCAGAGCTGAGGGCGTGTTTGCGTTCCTCTCTCTGTATGCTTGACTTGGAATTCGTAGGAATTACTCCAGTAGCTCCGTCATATTGCATTTGCTGATCTGTAGGATTGGAAGATGAGCATTTCCAGGTTAAGGAATTATATTTTATTAATGGTAAAGTTCACTTACCTAGGGCACAGGATTCTTCCAGTTGTTGTGGACTGTTGCACAGCAAGCTAAATCTTTCTTATTAACAACAATCAGATATAGAATTGATACTTTTGACCTTCTGTGAGTGTCTTTGAGCAGAGACTATACAGTAGATAACAGATATGCTTCTTTGTTCTTAAATACCGCTCTGGTCTCCTTTTACCCGAAGCGCATGATCAAAAGTATATGTCCCATAACATTGTTTTCCTTTCATCTAACAAATGTTTTTGTATATGCACTATATTTCTATAGGGGATATAAACTCCTGAAATCAACCATTTTGATTTAGCTGCACAGTGTGTAAATAAAATCTTTAATTTTAAATCAATTTCCAGTTGTATTTTGGTGAACTGTATGTTTTCTCCTCTCTAGGAAATTATTCACATTATAAATACATTGTTTAAATTATCTTAACTGTAATTGATGAATACAATTGATTAGGGTTTTTTGTTTAAGGTAGATTGTTTCCAATATGATAGTGGCACGTTTACTTTTATTAGAGCTGTTATCCAGATGACTTTAGATTATCTAGACTGTTTGTTTGTTTGTTTATCAGCAGTAAACAGCTAAAGGTGTAAATGTTATCATCAAACAGTGAAATTCTTGGCTCTAAAGTCCTACAAAGGACCAAAAGTGTTGTGAGATGTACTTTATTGTCAACTCAGGGGAAACCTGAAGTTAATTTCTCCACTAGAGGCACAGGCTGGGATTTGCTTTATTTCAGTACTATAAAATATGATTAAATCTTAAATATATTCCCAATACCCCAAGCTTTGCTATAGAGAAATGCCAGTAGGATTGTTGGTACTGCACTGCTAAGATGCCAGCATTGTAATTCTGTTCTGCCTCAAAAGCAAGTAGCCTCGAATCGTATAAAGGTTAGGAATACCTAATCAGTAGAGGGATGCTAAAAATTTCATTTTTTCCACCCTCTGAGTTGAGCAGCTGGTCACCAGAAACAGCCATGTGCAAAAGTGTGTCCAAAAGACATAGCACAAAGTCTAATCTGTGGTCCTTGTAAGGAGCTGGTATTTCAGTCAGAGGAAGGATCTGATCTTTGCTCACTGTTTGTTATTGAGATACTCAAGTACTAAAAATGGAGAAGAACCTGACCCCTTCTTGGTTACCTCAGTCGTTATATATACCAGCTTGACAGTCAGGGTGCTGTAGTGTTATTTAGTAGTTAGAGGCTTTTACAATTATGTGTGTTTGGGGGGTTTTGTTTTGTTTATATTTGGGTTTGTTGTAGGGTTTTTTGGTGGGAAATGCTTTAGTTTAAAAAAAGGTGTTTTAACTGTGACCCTTTAATAAAGGAAGTATCGAAATCAACAAGACAAACACAAGTGGTTCACATTGTGTTATTTTATTTTTTAATGATTCAGCCTTTTTTAAAATGCATAATTAACCTTTACCAGTGATAAACTGAGTACTGCAATATTGAGAACCTGAATATAAACAGTGGAATTAATTTTATTAATTTTCATTGTACAGCTTAAAAAATGTGCAGGCATGGAAGATCATAAATAGAAGGAAAAATTAAGTTTGTTTTCTTTCCTTCACTTTGATTTATTGGAAGAAAACTTAGACCAACTAATATGTTACAAGAAAAGTTTGGTATAATAAATAAAAAGGTTGCAATTCTGGAACAGCAATTTCCTTATTTAATACTGCTAATGGGAAATGTTAGAGATATTAATTTGTCAATTACATTTGAAATGCATTAACGAGACACAAATAGCTCAGTCAGAATAGTCACTGAATAGCTCATTACCCTTGCAAATACTACAGTACAACCCCCAACCAGTAAACACGTGTTCTCAGTAAAAACCAACAAGCAGTTTAAAATTTACACAGAAAACTCTAACACCTCATAAGCCTTCTTAGGTTTGTTACAGATATGTTCCTTTATTTTTGCTTTTTTTTCTTTTTCCCTGATGAAGCAGTTTAAATGATTAAATCCATCTGAAAGACTGAGGTATATCTATCTGCACTTACGTAATTGGTTTTTAGAAATACTGCTATCAAGACAAAATTCTAAAATATCAAATAATCATTTCAAGAAACTAAGATAATAAAAGTAATGATTTTCAGTGTAGGTTTCCCCCCTAAACACTGTCAAGTTGTTATTGCCCAAGGGGTATTTTACAAGTAAACCCACCTTTCTGGCTTTTTTCCCATGTAATATAAATTATATTCTAAAACATTCAGTATTAAGTAATGATGTGGTATGGGTTATTTGTGGGGGGTTTTGGCAGGTTTTTTTTTCTTTTGTAAATCAAAACCTAAGTGGATCTTTGAAGTGACTTATGAAAGTACCTCAGTGTCTTTAACTGTATAAATGTATTTTAATGTTTGTCCAGCCTCTCATATATGAAACTTTTAGGAAAAAAATGAAGGCCTCATCTATATTCTGTTTTTGCTAAGGTGTAGTCTGAAGAATAATTTGGGGACAATGTGTGGTTAAGTGTCTAGAACAGAAAAAAATGTCATATCAGAACACAAGTTCATCTGTTTGAACCGTTCTGCAAATGTTCAGTAGGTATGTTGTATGACGGATATATATCCTTGAAGAAAATGAGCACTCCCTTCAAATCAAGATTAACATCGAGAAGTTATACGTAAAGATTGTATCTGAGTGAGCGTGCCTGTATGGATCCTGCCAGACCGCCGTTTTGTGCCAGTGAGCTGGATTTGGAATATGGGACCAGCTTCTGCAGGGCTGCTCAGCGGGGCAGCGTAGGAAGGGAGGGAGCATGCAGCACTCTCGCCCAGCAAGGGCGTTCTTGCATGCAGTGTAGCAAGAGGCCCCGGGCTTTGTGCTGAGTTTGCAAGGCCTCTGGCCTGTGGGTTGTCGCACTTACTTTCAATCGGCTTGTCACAACCTGTTCTGAGCCCTTTTTGTGCTTGGATTTGCTGTAACAGCAATTTTTCTAATAGCCTAAATTTAATTTTACCGATGTCCGTACCGTACAAGTGACAAGCAGTAACTCTGCATAGAACCAGGTATTAATGATTCTAGCGTAATGGTGTAGTGTAGAGAAACACAGCCTGGTCCCTGGAGGGACAGCACAGGCCATAAAGGTGGGGACGCAGGAGCCTTGGGTATTCTTTGCTGTGCTGGGTTAGTATGTGGATATAGCTGCTGGGCTCCCTGGGCATCCTCTGGCCTGATGTGTTAGTGGTGTTACTGTGTCCAGGACAGCGGGCACTTCCCCTGCAGCTCAGTTGCAGGACAAGGGTTGCTCCTGGTTGCTCTTTCCAGGGCTGTGAACTGAAGTTCTCTGTTGGTATTGGGAGAGTTGGCAAGATGCAAGTGAGAAGCGGTGTCCTGACCTTTTTCCTGTCGAAACAAGTTTGATTTAAAAACTGCGCATGAGAACTTAGTGTGAACACTTGCAATTCTTCACCACGTTTTCTTAATGCAGTCTCCCCCCAGCTGGCTACGTGTCAGGAGTCTGGGAAGCCCCGGTTGTGTTGGTCTACAGCCTGGAACAAGCATCGTATTGTTGTATGTCTCAGAGTTGCAAAGAAAAATCTCTGATGCTAAATACGTCCTTGAAAAGGGACTTAAGATGCACAGCTCCATTTGTCCAGTTCAAGTACTATTTCACTGTGTGACTGTTCACTACAACTTTACTGTATTTAGCAGTATCCATCAAGTGGAAATAGCATAAATTAATCCTGTGCTAAAGATGTAAACCTTTATTCCTCACAGGACTGGGCACCTGTCAGCCACTTTAAGTATCTAAATCTAAAATTGGATTCTTTTTGCCTCAGCTCGGCTTATACCTAGACTAGGATATTTCTCAGTTTCCAGAACTAATGCTCTTTTGAAGTCTGAATTTCTGCTTTCTTAAGCTCTGTGTGGTCTCTGTGCTGGTAAAACCAGGGTACCTGAGAGCTGACTGCGTAAGCGTGATCCTTCTGCTGCTGCTTGCTGTGGGACTGGCTCCTACATAAGTGTAGAAAGAGTAAGCGAGGTTCTTCAAGAACCCCTTCTTATAAATCATTCAGTGATTGTGGCATTCACCCAGGAGGTTACACACTACCATTCAGTTTTCCACAAGCATCTTTGCCCAGTGATTATTTCAGCTATCAGACAAACCAGTCAGCATGATGGTTAGAAATGAAGGTGCCAACTGAGATAAATTAGGCATAGGAGAGACTTAAGTAAAGTCTCTCTCAATGCTAGTATTCCAAGTGGTGTTTTGGGGCACAAATTATTTATTTTCTTTTTTTAAACTTGCTTTAAGATTCACTGCCTTTGACATATCTTTAGGAATTCACCAACTGAAGACCAAGTCCTAGAGAAGAACAGAACTGGAAACATATTTGTCTTCCTGATATTACTAAGAGCTTTTTCCCTTGCATTTTGAATGAAAATTATGATGACTTCATTGAGTCAGTAAATTATGCTGGATGTGTTGCTTATTTCTAGCATAAGTCTGCTTGCTGGTGAGAAAAATAAGACTCTTGTAAACCTCTTTACAGTTATAATTTCATACAGCAGGGTGGGTAGGCAATTTTAATTGGTGTATATTTATTCGCTATATTGAGGTTTGTGCAAAAGAGATAATGCAAATAATTAAATTAGCAGGAAGTCGTAGGAGCTCTGAAAGCGATTCTGAGCAAAAAGATCCTGTCTTGTTTCAAACAGAGTCTTGTGAAAACCTCCACCTTCTTTTAAGTGCATAGGTCTGTGAGGGAGGAAGCAGAAAGAGGGGAATAGGCCTGGCTAAAAAAATGGAAACCTATAGTTTAAAGTTATACATTGCTTGTTGTTAAGATTTCATTTCTCCAGTTTTCTGCTTTGATATTGGTCAATGAAAAAATTTGCAGATTTTATCTAAGCTGCAGAAGAAAAGTATATTAAAAGAAAATCTTTCAGGTGATTTTGTGGTCTTCAGTTAATTGCAGCAAATGTTTACTCATGTATATTTCTATTTGGAGTACCTACATTTAAATTTCAGCCAGGAATTCTTTCCATCAAGAAAGTGATGTTGTTTAATTATTAAGATACCTTGCAATGTGACATGTTTAATAATGTAATTTAACTCCTTTAGTCTTTCCTTGCCGACACTCATGTGAAAATTTAGATAAAGTTTGATCCATGTGAAATTTTTGCTTCAAAACCAGTGAGCAAGTAAAATTCAGCAAGTATCCTACATTGCCACAACCGTGATATTGACTCTCTTTTTGAAAAACAGAAGTGTACGCAAGAAATCACACACGTTTTCTGAGGAAAATAAGACAAGCTTCCTTTCACCCTTCATTGTGTCATCTGGTTTTGAGAGAGAGGAAAAAAAAAAAAGAAACTTAAGCAGTTTTGCTTTGAAAGCTGATTTTAATGCTGGGCTCAAATCAAAATCTGATATAAAAGCTTGTAGCTACATGTTACAAGAGATTTTCTCACGAATTTCCAAGTAAAATCTTCCATCCATTAGAGCATACGGAAATTCTCGTAAATATGTATCTTTTATTTTTCTGGAGTTGTCATTAAATACTACCTTTCCTCTACTGGGAGTGCTTCAGTGCAGGTATGCATTTTGCTTGAGCCTGTGTCATTGTAGCCTTGTCACTGTGCTATGGAAAGGGGTTAGGCATGCCGTGAAGTATTTTATTATCATTTTTAGTGTTTACTTATACACTACTTCGAGGGATTGACATCAAAAGGCAACATGGGTACACAGACTACAGAACAACTTTAAAGAAACCAAGCTTTTTTTGATTGTCTTCTGAAATGATGATACCTCTCAAAACAAATCCTAGTTAGTCTCCTGCTATGTGCGTGCACGTCTCTGTTTTCCACAATAACTGACATTCAAAGGAACATCTCTGAAGGAAGAAAAAGTGCTGGCATTAATGTTGTTCAAGAATAATAATTTAATTTGGTAGAAACAGAAAGAAATGCAAGTGCTGTTAATAGATGGAAACCCTTTGGAGAAAGCAGATGTTTTACTTTCTTGCCTTCTCCAGAGTCTTCTGGAAGTCCTTCTGCATCAGTGATTTCTGATCCTGGCCTGCAGGGCAACACCCTTTTTGCCATTTGTGCAATAGTACTGTGAAGTGGTGCAGTTAGGAGGAGACAGTTTCATCCCTCAGAAAAATGAGATGTTCCAGACAATATCTGATTTGTTCCCAGGGCAATCTGGGGCAATTTGACAACCTCTCGGATACCAGCAGTGTCTGAGCCGTGACTAATGGACCTTGCACCTGGAAAAGCAATATTGGCCCCTGAGCTTTTCATGTTATGGCTAAGTCATAAGTGCAGTATTTTGTTATTGAGTGGGAAGATAGTTTTTGCTTTTTCTTGTATTTTTGTGGGAATTTCTTGGTTTTGTTTATTTATTGATAGTTTGACATTGCATGCAGTAGAAATAAGCCTTTTGGAATTTGGGACATCTTGTGTTCATGCACTGATAGCCCTTTAGAGTTGTAGTCTGACAAATACGTGTCCTGAAGCAAGTTCTTTGTTCTGAAAGGTTGGAGTATACTGCCAGTTCTTAATTTTGCGTATCAGTCTGCATGGTGTCCCTGCTCTGCCCCCTTCCACCTGCCCACAAAGGTTAGCATCCACCCAGCTTGTAACAAGAGGTCAGGTTCTTCACCCCTCCACACTTAACAGCAATGCTGGAATCTAGTTGAGGTATTTAAACCTAGTGGTTTGTCAGGTTTATCAGGTTCTGAATTTGTTAACAAAAAGGCTCCCAGAAGGTCTGTGTGTTTGAAGGGAAGGAGAGAAATCTAGTCCTTCGGCAGAGGTAACACCTGCCTGCCATACACTTTGTGTTTAGGCATGCTCTGATCTGCAGAGATTGGGTTTGTGTGATAGAGAGTATTAGGCTACAGAGTAATATGGGATGGTAGTTCTTGCAAAGAGTTTGTTGTAGCACTTTTAGAAATAAATGTTTAAATTAATGATGATTTGAAAAGATCACACAAATGTAAAATAGTCAAATCTAGTGTGACTTTATGCAGTACTTCAGTATAAATTGCCTGAAAAAAATCCTTTGAAAGGTAAACATGTTTTTAGGTTTACCTTCCTTCCCATCTTCATGCAGTAATTTTCATAAATGAATAAAAAGCTGTATAAAATGAGAAACTTGTGATTAATAAGATGAGCTCTAATGTATCATGATAAGGCAGATATGAATTGGGCAGACATTTACCAGTTTGATACTTAGCATCTCCTTTTTATCTTCTTGGGGCTGCAGAATGACAGCAATGACAACATTCGCTAGTGTGCAAACTTGACAAACCAGACTTTGAAATTATGGTCCTCTATAGCCAAAATACAGGATACAATATTGATATGCAGAAAAACTTAATGTCAAATGTTAATCAAGCAATTAACTATAGGGCAACTGCAGTTTTATAGTGTGGATCAGGTGTATCTTATGAACTGTTTATGTTTGGTGGTGTTGGTTTTTCACAGTCCTCTAGCAAGTCATCTTCTCTGGTTTCTTTTTCTTTTTTCTAGATGGAAAGCTCACCTTGTAAAAGCAGGTATTGGTATGTAATGTCATTGAAGAAAGGAGATTTTTTCTCGGGAAAAATCTTTAACACTTGAAATTATATATGCTGACACCTCCACTGGAGTCGAACTTGTCCTGTTTTGCAGGGACCTGTTGCAGTGAATAAAATGCTGGGACAGCAATCACAAGTCCAACTCTGCATTCCGTCATCTTCTTTTAAAGCTAATTGCACAAAAGTCTTTGTCTTGTTCCAACAACAGGAGAGGCTGCAGACCAGTAATTGCGGGGTATGGCTGCACGTTTTAAATAGCACTCTGAGAGGCGTAAAGCTGTGGGGGATGAAGAGACCGCTCGCGCAGGTAGCGTGCTCCAGCCGGGGCCCTAGAGCAGCGCTGTCGGGTGTGCGCTGCTGGGAGCATCAGACATGCTTGGGTGGGCTTACGGCAGCACGGGGAAGGGGTCAGCTAGATCTGCAGCTGCAGATCGCTCTTTTCTGCACATGTAACCGCTTGTAGATATTGAATCATTTCCAATCTAATTCTGTGTTAATGAACAAAGACTGGCTTACTGATGTTACACTGCAGTTTGGCCTTCAAAGTCAATACAAGGGAAACAGCTAGAGATTTTCAATTAAAGTAATCATATTTTATAAATTGATTATTGATTAAGTTGGCATGATAAGGGGCTAGTTATGGCCTTGTGATAAATCTCTACAATTACGGGTGCCTTTGTTGAAGGCACGATCTGAAATTTAATAATAGAGTTCTCGTAGGTTTACATAAACTTGCAACTTGATTTAAATTATCAGGCTGATCACAAACAGGTCCATAACACATCAGTTCCTAGACTAATGAACCATACATCCTTGTCGACTTTAGTAATGTTTTGACAGTTTTTGCCTCAGTGCCTTTGAATTACAACGTTGTAGAGATGTATTGCTTACTGCTACAATAGGTCTCTCCCTCAGGGTATGGTAGGTCACATTTGCTGAATCTGAATTGGTTAACTAAACACTGACAACTTCTATAATGTTTTAAAAAGAGGTTACAATTGGTTTTTATAGTTGTAATTGCAATTTATTTTTTTCATAAGGAGAAAGATGTTAAAAGAATGACATTTTTCAATTTCATACATTATTTAACTTTTCTGAAATCACACTTTCAGAGCTCTTAAAATACAGAGGATTTATATAGCAGTGTGATTAATTTTAAGATGGTAGAAAAGTGCTGTCGACCCTCCCCCCACAAACAGAAATGCAAAAATAATTCAGGTTTTAAACGCAGGCTGTCTTTACCTTCTCACTAATGAATGTATTACGTTAATAAAACACACGCAGCAACTGCCTTATATCATTTACTTCTTTGGGTTTGTCCTATCACTAACCTTGTTTAGTATGGGTATTTTTCATAAATAAGATATTTTTTTTTTCCTCTACTATGTTTTTGATGTGGCTGGTTTTCTAAAGTCGAAAAAAGCCTGTATTGCTGTATGTTTGATCTTTTCTATGAATTTCCTATTCTTTCCTTGAGTTTATAGGAAGCAAACCAGATGAATAAAGGAAGGCAGTTTCAATGAATGATAATATTAATAAGAAATGTCTAGATTTTCTTTTACTTGTCTATTTTTTCCCCTTTTTGGAATGAAATAGAGTGGGGCTTAAATTAATCTTAAAAGTTAAACATTGAGGTCAGCTCTCAGATGAGGGCGGAGTATTATTTCACATGTTTGAAACATTGTATTGCTTTAGTACTATATTATGGAGGGAAGAGCAAGGCTGGCTTTATTAAATGTTGTGACCTCCTGAAATGGAAACTCTGCAAATTTACCTGTGGTGTTTCCAAGTACAGAAGTCGTGAGGAGCGTGTCTTTTGTGGAAACTTGTGAATCTTAGGATTCCCAGGATGTTTTCTCAAAGTAGGGTCATATTTGAGTGAAGCACGTTATATGATGCATCATCATTTACTTACTCGTGGAAAGATTTAGGAGTAATGATCTCAGGTACTGCTGTCTGTTGTTCATATCTGCTCACATTTGTGACCTCAGAAAGGGCTGATGTGGGTGCTGGAAAAAGGATGACTGCTGTGAGGGTGGTGATGCTCTCACACGCATCCACTCTGTTGTCTTGCTTCCTTGTGGAAGCAGAAAGTAGCATGAGACCTGTTGTATTCTTTGTTAAAATCTGTTATGTAATAGATTATATAATAGTAGGCATAATAGTCCATAACATAGACCATAATCTCCATTACTGCCCATTATGAATCCATAATTATCTGCTCAATAGTCCTTTATTGTACTTTAGGATTCATTATCACATACTGCATTAAGGTCTTAAAGTTTTAGTTCATGGATCATTGCCCTTCAAAGCTCTCTGACAGTCTGTTAAGTAAATGCAGATAATTCAGTCTTTAAAAATTTGAATAATGTTTTTTTCAAAAAGACAGTGTCCTAGATGGAGCATCTCTTATACCTCTTCAACCTCACTGCAGTCAGGAAAGATGTATGTAGAGTTAAAACACGTTCTATAATATCTTGTGAAGAGGAACGAATTTTCAAAATGAAGCAAGATCCAGTCTGGCTCCTCTGTGCCCACACAATAGACAAGAGTGTTTTCTACAGTTTGTAAATGTTATTTTTAAATTATTTAGTTGTATTTAGAGCCAGTCCCGCCATATTTAGAGTCAGTCCTGCTGAAGCCATGCTGGACCTCTTACAGTTCCCTGCTTTTTCTGTGTTTCTCACTGTGTGCCTGATGCAGGTCGGTGTCCGAATGCTACAGAAGAGAAATAAATAAGGTACTTCTCCAGCTCTCTTCCACGCTTCTCCCAGTTGTCTTTTCTGCATATCATTCTATGGTATAGGGAACTTGCAAAATGTATGGCATAGAGATCTTACAAGGAAAACCCTGTTGGGCTGAAGTCTTGTTCTTTGTTTCTCAGCCCACAGAGATTTCCTGCCTAAGGGCATTTGCAGTTAGATTTAAGCTCCCCTACAATGGAATGGTAAACTACGCAGGTTAACTGATGGCAGAGATGATGCAATGTTGGCTTTGTCCCTATGAAAAGGGATTTTCAACTTTGCTTAGTCTGCAAGATTCAGGATCCCGACTGAGATATTGCTCAGTTACAGCAAATAATTGACAAATTATTAAACTGAAGAGAGGCTGCAGATGAATTCTAACACAGATGAATGTGCAGTGCATGGGTTGCTGCACTTGGACAACCGTGCAGTAGTTGATTTTTTTGCTCGTGGTTGTGTTCCCCCCCCCCAGTTTCCTTAAGCTTTTTCATCTGTCTTATGATCTGTATGTTTGTCATAATTTAAATAAGGATGAATGACTTTCAATTTGGGGCTTAGATCTTCAGATAGCACCCTTATCTTTCCTGTACTCGGTAGAGATGGAACCTGGGAGGAATCAGTTGTGGCCTTTTCACAATCTTCAGACCATTGCAGTCATGCCGTTGACAAAAAGCGTATGTTCTCACTTTCAAAAATGCTTTTTACTATGTAGAAGATAGCTTGTCTTGCTTTGCTATCCCTTTGACTTGACTTTGATGAGAAAGAAAGGCAAAGTAGAGCGCTGAACGAGTTTCTACAAAGATGGATCTCTTCATAGCAAACATTAAATCTCAGGCCACTTTAAATACGTTTTGTGCTATAGGAAACGTCGATGTGACCTTTATAGCTATAGTTCATAGTTTAGGAAATCTGGTTTTCATGGCTGATAATTAATTAATTCTGGTACCACTTGGTCTGTATTGTCATTGCATTGTGCAGATATTTGCTTGCCAGCTAACGTAATGCCTGAGCGATGGATCTAACCGCACGTGGTCCATGCCAGGTGCACATCCCCTGTTGCAAAGCTCGCAGTGGTGCTGTGGTTGTCCTGTGTGCCCGGGGCCTCTCCCTGAGCCTGTCATACTGCTTGTTTGTGGGAGAGTATGTTTCTGCTAGAAGAAATTACAGAAAACTGCTTTTAAAAAAAAATAATAAAAAATTCAAAAATGGGCACTCGCGTGGCCTTGTCTATGTTCTTAGTGGAATGTGGAGAGGATGCAGAGAGGGCTGCAGGAGTGACCAAGCTTCATACAAGCGTGGGCTAAGACACACAGAGATGCTGAACTGTGGCTGTGCGGTGGATGCCCTCAGCACTGTAAGAATACAGATTCCTCTTTCAGGCATTTCTATATATTTGGCACCCTTTCATCATCATGCTGGTATTATATAAAATAGTTCATTTTAGTTAAGTATCTGAGCAGGAAAAGATAAGTCAGAAACCTCAGACAAAGAAAAAAACCCCTTTTGTTGTCATAGTTTTCCTGTCTTTAAAGGACAGTGACCCTGCCTGATTCAACATTAGCCTTCAGACTTGTTTTTACTGTGGTGTGTTTTTTTTCTTTTTTTTTTTTTCTTTTTCCCCAGCCCACTTTTTCTAAGCTGCAGGTTATTTTAAGCTTATTGCTTTTAAATTGCAGAGCATTTAAGACATTGCAGGCATGTAGAATTAGCTTGGACAGTATTGAAGGTCACACTATAGAGAACTAACCTATAATGACAGTTGGCTAGTCTGCATGATAGTCTTTTTATCTAGCTAATATATCTGATTCTGATTTTATTAACTGGTGTTTATTCATTCCTGTGCTGGCAATAATACTCCAATAGTTCAGCATTGATATTTTAAACTTGCATTTTTTGTAAACACTTTTGTTTGAGCAAATGTCAGATTTATTTGGTTAGTCTCATCTAGTCAAGTTTGAATGTGTCGCACTTACCATAAATCTTCCTTGAACCAAGCTTTTCTGCTGTTTGTTTTGTAATGCTATAATAATCATTGACGTGGTGATAAATGAACTAAACCACTGGAGGCATAGTCTTCATTTATTACATGAAATTTGGGAGAAGATGGATCTGAACAAAGAGATACAATTCATTCTAGCATTGCAATTTTTTTCAGTTAACAGTAGCATTAAAGACTTCTGATACTGTAGTAGCTCTTAAAACAAAGTTTTGCTGTATTACCATTCCTCATGGGCTAGGAATGCCCAGGTTGGCAGCTGGCTTTGAGTTTCCTGTTTTCTCGCTGATCATTGATGATGATGTGTTCTTGTGAAAAATCTGATCTCCTGCTGCTTTGTATGAATGGAAATGTGGATGATAGGAAACATGAAAGCAATTGCTCTTCTCCACTTATTGCTGGTAGGCCCTCAGCTAGAGTTGTGTCCACTCCCATGCAGTAACCCAAGCCATGGCTCCAAGCACCACGTTCTTTTCTCCTTGGAGAAGGGCTTGTAATATTTTCCGTCACAAAGTTCCTGGAGTAGCTTTTGATTTGATAGTATTTATTAATTATTTAATAAGCTGTTTTCAAAATGTAATTCAGATCAAAATTTTATAATTGTATACATGTCTGAGAAACATATGCAATTGTTCAAGAATTACTTGAATACCGTGGCAACTGGTATTCCAAACAATTATTTTGTGATGGCTGAAATTTAGATACATGGAGAAAATCTGTAAAGAACAAACTGCAGATAGACTCCCTGCTACTTCCCTTATAAAAAAAATCTAAAACAAAACCAGAAAACGACAGCACATGATTATAATGAAATAGATCCATTTGTTAACAGTTCTAAGGTGAAATTTTGTTATTGGCAGTAATAACAATATAAAAGTTTGCATTCAGCTGAGGGCATGCAGTGATATTCACAATGGGGTCAAAACTGTTCCTGTAGAGTACTCGATGAAAGGAGCATTGCTTTAAAAAAAACCAACCTGTCAGGCTATTGAAGAATTTTATGTCGCTATTG
Source organism: Aramus guarauna (assembly GCA_013400195.1). Classification (NCBI taxonomy): domain Eukaryota; kingdom Metazoa; phylum Chordata; class Aves; order Gruiformes; family Aramidae; genus Aramus; species Aramus guarauna. The sequence goes on from VXBL01008804.1 coordinate 778,059, forward strand.
TGTACTTTATGATCTTTTTTTGTTCTTTTTTTTTTTTTTCTTATGGCCTATTACTTTCTAATCTAAAATGTTTTCCAGTATCAAATTACAGAATTGAAAGCTATCTTCTAAACATATGTTCTAATCTGTATTTTTCAATTGTCTTTATAAGTACATAAATGTGCGTGCTACAATTTATTTACAGATTATTCCAAAAACTTGAAGTAGAATCTTTGAAGTGATGTAGAATAAATTCACTAAAGTTTCTGCAAAATGACAAGGGTGTTTAGTAGAATGCTGTAGCTTGACAAATCTGGTTTGAAATAAAAAAAAAAAAAAAAGACAATGGGAAATTTTTTCCAGGAACGGTAGTCCCGCTCCTGACAAGCAGAGCTGCGGCTGGGGTCTGTGAGCCAGGGTTTTCCCCCAGCAGCTCCATCACCCAGCCCTTCAGAAAGAGCTGGTGTGAGGAACTGGGAGATGTGACATCCTGGCTTCAGAAGGTGCTGGGCCTAACGAAGAAAACTGCATTTATCGCACTGTAAATGCAAAGTATTGATAACTCTACATGTACATCTACCTTGTATAGTATGGGATTGCTTCATAGCACTGGAAATACTACACAGGCTTTGCAGTCAAAACTGGCATATGTCAGAAATTCAGCTGAACGCTTTTTGGATTTCTCGGTGTCTGAGCACCATGGAGACGATAGAATGGTCACATTTGTACAGATGCCTCAAGTGGTAATTTTGTAATCAAAGGAAGCATCAGAATGATAATTCCTCATTCCATACCACTAAGTTATCATTGAACTTCATTTCACTACCCTATAGTTATCTTTTCGTTCCATAGATCATCTGATACTTTCCAAAGCTGTTTGTGTCTGAAAATTAAGTGTTGTGACATAGAATAGTCTTCCTTCAGTGACCTAAACTTCTTAGTTTTTATCATTGTGAATGTTTACCAGATCTATCTATGCAGTGGTCATTCATCACAAGTTACCCAAAACAGCTCAGTGACAAGAAGGGATTGTACTTCAGGCATGATAAGAGTCAATGACTGAATTTTTCTCTTTATTCTAATGGTGAAACTTATAGAATATCCTCTCTCTATACAGTGGTTACATTTGTGATTTTTATACCCATTGTAAAAAGCAAAAGGTGAACTTGTGGTCTAGGTCTGTTGTTTTCAGTTATCTTTAAGAAGGAGATAGGAAAATGGTAACATTTTAATGTCACAGAAGTATTTGTTCATTTGAGGGAGACAGAATAAACACAGAGAAACGTAGCAAAGTGAACTGTAGTAGGAACCAGAACAGCAGATAAAATGTGGAGAAAACTAAGAAAACTGTAGTGGAGCCTGAGATGAGTTTAAATTCTGCAAAAATGCAATGTTATTATGAAAAGATACTGCTTGATAAAAGGATCATAAAGGATTAACATCTGTATGGCTCTAATGTGTGTGTGTGTATATATATGTATATATGAGTACTGTGTGGTAAATAGTGCTCATCATGCCAGTAAATGTGTTAAAATCATTTAGACCTACTGTGCCCGTAAGCAATTTGTTAAAAAGTCCACTGATTTGCTTTTTAGTAAACTAGCTATTAAGAAATCATTAATCTTTTAATAACTACTTGTGGCATTAATGTAAAATATGTCTGAGTCTCCTCACGGTGATGTTAAATAAGATTTATGGTAGTTTTTTTAGAGATTTTCTCCTTTCCCAAATGTTGAGAAGGCTACATTAACAGAGACAAGAGAAAATTGTAAGCTGTTAAGTCAGGCACATTTGGCTCTTTTTGTGGTCGTTACTATGTGTAGGTTTAATACCCTTTATGATCTGTCAATTGTCTTACTATAGTGCTAAGAAAACATGTTTCTTGTTTGGCGAAAAAACAAGGAAAGAGAGGAGAGATATCAATGTATGGTTACATAAGTTGAAAACAGCAAACAGCCAAAGGGCTGTAACTCACCCAGAAATGGATATTGTAGCACTCAGAGAGCGTTCACCTTGGAAGTTATTTCTCTTAGGAAAGGAATAAAAACTTTTCTGACATGCAGTTACCAATACGCACTTCTAACCAGTTTGCATTTTCACAACCTACTTCATTGCAACTCAAACCAAAGTGGAAAGAATAACCTGCCTTAACCTAACTCTTTTAAGATGTATGCAGGTCAATATTTCTTTTCCTGTAAAAAAATATTTTCTGCTGCCTTCAGCCTCTGTTTCTTTGATTGTTTGTCACCCAGCTCTATAGCCTCCTATGTGGTGGTGTGTCAATAAGAAAGTATCAAGCCTGGGGAAACATGGTTGGAAATTCAGTAAGAGTGAAATGTGAAATGGAGTAGTGTGTGTGTGTGTGTGAGAAGCTGTTTTACTAAGAGAGTAGTAACTTCTGAAAGGGCTTAAAGTGCCCTCTGTTGGAAGCATGATATTTTTACACACTGCAAAGCATGGAAGTGGGTTGCAGGGCTGTTTCTTACATTGTCTTCAACAGAAAATGATGAAACTCATAAGGGAATTGGAGATTTAGGAAAGCTGAAGTATCTGCTGCTGGACTTTGTGTCTGCTTTTACTATTGATTGACCTGTGGCGAAGTCTAGTATAGAGAAATATGACAGTGAGATGACATGAGGTGAAATATTTTTTCAGTTAGGAATGACCTCATAACTTATGAATGACAGTATGAAGTGGAACTCTGAATGAATTATGTGGGGACATCCTAATGAGTAGGAGTTGGTTTTGATCAAGTTCTATCCACTGCAGAATTTCCAAGCTTAGCAGAAAAGCATTAGAAGAAATGTACTTCATATTGCAATTCATCATACAAAGTCAAAAATTGAGGGAGCTTGAATAGGTCGAGCTACAGACTGCTTTATTTATTTATCCATGAGGTGTAGTAGTGATGTTTGGCAAATGGGGTTGAATACCACCATGGCATTCAAATGTTCAGGTAATGCTCATGACCATTCGTACTTTGTCTTTGGTGTCACTTTAGATCATAAACTGCTCTAAAGCATATGTTCATTTCTTGTGGATAAGGCTTACGTTTTTTAATACATCTATATTTAATCCTGTTGATTTATTTTTTTAAATTACATTTTCATAGACCTGATTAAGCCAATAGGAGTCATATCCGAATAATTGTTAAGATTTTTAGCTAAAGGATTGCTTACCTGGGGTTTAGCTTCTGAAGGAGACCTTTAAGGACTGTTTATATACAAGCCATGTGACTAGTGGACATAAAATATAAAAAATTATTAGTAAGTGAAAACTTTTCTCAGACGATCTGCAATGTTTTGTCTTCTGGGAAGAGAAGAGTACAGCACTTTTCGCAGTCCTGCCAGATCTCTGCAACATGGTTTTTACACTGAGATGGATGTAAGTATCTTGAAACTGCTTATGTAAAAGAAGTAATCTCATAAAATCCGACCTTTATTACTGTTCTTTTCCTCATGGGTGATATAAGGAGGTTTTGTTACCAGTGACTCTTGTTAATTTTCATGCAACTGATCAGTTTGAATGATGCTCAAAATTTCTCCTTCGAAAGGCTGTAGGAATGCAAAGGCTAAATATGAATTGTCACTTTCTAACAAAATGCTTCTACTGTGGAAAGGAAGTATAAGGTACGCAAAACTTGCTTAATTTGAGGCTGGTAGTGGACTCTGACATGACTACTTCTTCAAGTCTCTCCATGTAGACTGGAAGAAGTACTGCAGTATTTTCACAGCAAAATTTTATTTTTACCAGACGTACCCAGTGATGTAGCATAAAGGAAAACTGCTATATAAATGTAGCTTTCCCCTCATGAGAAAGACAACGGAAGTTCCTTGAAATTCAGTCTAGAAATATGCAGTGTTTTATTTGAAGTTATTTGCTCTCTAGGATAACTTCATGAGGTGCATAGTTCTTTCATGAAAGCCCAAAGGCAGAGACTCAGATAAGTACCAGCAGTATTTATTAAGATAAGAGATCAAAATCGCTCCCAGACCAGGTGGTGCCAGTGCCATGGATGGATGGAGACAATGGGAAAAGAATGGCAGAGGCTGTATAACTCTATATGCTGTCATATTGGTTTTATGATCATGGTGAAAAGATAACTGGATAAAAGGATCAATACTAGGGCCTAAAAATAAGTGTAATGGTCCTCCTGTTGAATATCCCACACCTCCTTGGTGGTTCTTGAGTATTCCAGAGATGTCAATACAGATACTGTTCCTCAGTCCAGGTCCTTCCAGGATGGAAATATGTCTAGTAGCTTTTCTGGTTGATCAGGTTTTGATGTCATGTTGCTTTTCATGATTACTTTAGCCAAAGAAACTCTAAAATTAGTGTGTTCAGTCACGTTATTTATATCTGACACGTGAAGTGAACGCGGATGGCTTAGTGAAAGGTTACAGACGCTTTGGTAGTAGTGGCGTATCAGGGTCTATAGCACTCTTAGACTTGGCAGTTTAAAACAAGTCAAGAGGTTGCAATCTGAAGTCTTAAAGAGAGGATGTGAGATTCACTGGTAATGCAAACCAGCTTTGCTAGAGCCCACAAACATGGTTGATGTTGTAATATCACAAAAATTGAGAAGGGGTCCGAATATGAATTTCAATCTTTTTAAACTCATTTTATGTTTATTCAGAACATGTTTTCTTAGGTGTTAAACAGTTCTGAAGATGCCTACCTAGCCAAGTTAGGCCTGGGGACCTAGGGGCAGGTTGCTGGCTGCCCTCAGCCCTCGTGGGGCTCCTTTCTGCTGGAAGCATCATGCTACGGTCGTGCAGGCTCCTGCCGCCACCTGCAGCGGGGCAGAAAACAGCATCTCAAATTGAGAAGAGATGCCATGTTGGTCTGTGTGCCTGGGCTACTGAAATGATCAGGTACAACTTCCCTAACTGCTGGGAGTGTGACCCTGACTGTCACTGCTTGGGAATGTGTCTTAGATTGTCCTTTCATGGCCCTGAATAATGTTTCATTTTACTACCCAAAGCTGATAAGCAGGATATACTGACATTTATGTGTCATATTTGGTGCAGATAAATGCTGAGAGGAAAAATATACCTATAGATGTGTAGAGAGACGTGCCTTGAATTTGTCACATACATTTGCATTCTCCAAAGGGGTAAGATTACCTCGTCATAATTATGTAGTTCATCAACTGGCCGCCGCTTTTGGGGCTTACCTCACCCATTGCTGAATTTGGAGACCCGTACACTAATTTTAACTCTGATGACAATTGGCTGTAATGTTCCCTGTTGTCACTGCAGCCATGGAGGTCAGGCCTAATGATATGCCAAGAACTCTGTGACAGTTTGCATACAGACGCGGTTTACTCAGGTCTCAGCACTGCCATTCTCAGAAGATGAGGAGGTATTGAACTGTCAAACTGAGACTGAGCAGGTGACAGCTGATGCATTTTAGATCAGCTGCCTTCATGACTGATTTAGTAAACCTAACTGAGAGCAAGCAGGCTTTTTCTCCTGCAATATTATACTCTTCTTAAAAAAAGAAAAAGAAGCTGTGAAAATGTGTATTTTTATTTTTAAACACTACCCTTTATACCTTCTTTTCACTTTGAAACCTTTAAGTGTAAAAATGATACAGGATGCAAGATCCAAGAGGATTTTTCCTATGGAATGAATTGAGGTAGAGAAATATTTTTGTCCTTTCCACAGCTATATGGCAATTTAACATCTGACTCTTTCAGTCAATCACTCTACCTGCTGTCTTCTATACATCACACAGCTTCTTTAAATAGATAATGCTCAGAATAACACAGACAAGCAACAACATGGAGAAACATATGCAACAAATGTAATAATGTGCTTCCTTCTCTTTCCTTAGTTGTTACTTCCTCATTTTGATAATGTTAATTAAAAAATAAAGGTATTTCATAGCATGTGTATATTACAGTATGGTCAGAGTTAGTCTAGCATTTCAAACCATTTCATAAACCACACCACGTTTCTAATAGACAATGAACGCGATGGTGTGACAGAACAAGTGTCATCGCCATTGCAGATTGGTGCTCATGGAGTTAATTGCTCTACCAAGGAAGAATTAAATTGTCTCGTGTGTGCAGAGAGATGCTTCTGGTCTTTTGTAATCGATAACGTTAACATTTGAAAGGCCTAACGGGTTTTAAGTTGCAAATTCTTTCCTGTCCACCACTGGTTTACAGGATCTCCTTTTGGCAGAACAGAAGAGGGGAGAGAAATTCTGTAGATGTTGCTTTGGTGGCGGCATCCAGTTGCTTAGAGCATTTTTTGTCTCCTGTGTCTACTGGTATGCAGAAGGATAGGATGCAGAAAGAGATCTCTTCTCTGCATCTCTCCTCTGCTCTCTTTTTGACTGAAATATTGCCCTCAGAAAAGCTCTACTGTTGCTCGCTGGGATCATGGGAATGCTCCTTTGTCTGGTTTGACTACCAGGGAACACAGCGGATAAAGTATACCTTCGCTGCAGGAGATAAAAGATTTTTATGTTAAAAAAATTCCTTGCAGTTTTTCTTGAACGCTTAAAAATGTAAAGATGAGATGCTAATATGCAGAGTGTGAAGGATATTTACTTGGCAATACATTGCATGTGTTTTTTCTCTATGGTTTGTATTGTTTTTGAGAAATCATGTTGATGTTTGGTTTTTTTTTTTTTTTTCATTCTGTTAAATACTGGAAAATTGGGTCATTGGAGCAATGAGTAAACTTGATGAATGTAGTGGTCAGAGATGTCCAAACCTTTCTACATTTCTTTTCTTTCCCCCAGAAAACTGCAAGCTGGAGGGGGAAAAAAAAATAAAAAAAAAATTATGCAGAAGTCACATAAATTCGATTCTTCCTTCAGCAGCAGTGCAGTTGGGACTGCAATATTTCTAGTGATGACTGACATTTTCTCTCACCTCTCTGTCCTCTCCTCATGAAAATGCTTAGCCGCTCCCGAGGAGTGCGAGTGTCGGACAAAGCGCAGAGTCCCGGGGTTTGCCTTTGGGAGGTCCGAGGGAGGGAAGTGGCCATCGAGGAGATGAGCAGAGCTGTGTCAGATCAGAGATGCCAGTCACTAGAAGAAAGGTGATGACCCAGGGAGGTGACAGTGCCAGATCACTGCGTGGCTCAAGCTATGTAGCACAATTCTCTAGTGGCTGCTGTTGTTGTTTCCTTGATGTATTAAAAGGGAGAGTGGGGGGAATGGTTGCAAAATGCTTTAGAAAGCACATTTTTATATATATAGAATTAGCACTAAAAAAAGACTTTAAAAGGTAATAAAACCCCAGATACTTCACTATTTCCAGGTAAATGTGTGTGGAAGGGAAACATGTTTTAAATCTCTATCATATCTTCTTATTAGAGAAATGCCTTACAGTTCTTGATGCAGGCTCACTTCCCTATGTGCTGAAAAGTCACTTCAATATTTATTGCAATTTAAGGGTCTATTACTGAATATAGTGACGCAAAACACCACTCCAGCAAAATGTTTTCTTCACAGACTCTGTACTACACAGTCCTGCATCATCAAAAAAACAAAAAACATTTGGAATATAGAGAACAATGTTATTATCAGGGGGATATCTATGAATTGCTTTCTATAAACTGCTGTAATATTTATTTCAAATATATAGGCAATTTTTAGATTCTGATTCTTTGTAGGCTTCTTGTGTTTTCTTTAAATTATTCCAAAATCTTCCATTTTGTTTTGGTAAGGAAAGTTTCTGTTCCTATCTCTAATGTGGTTATTCAAGTCCATACCTGACACTGCAATCCCTGTAGCTACACACTTGTCCCTACACATTGTCTGACTATTGGTGCCATTTATATCTGAAATGTGGGGCCAGGTACTAGAATCCTGTCACCTAAATCAAGCTGACAGCCTGAGGCTGGGCTTGCGCCCTGACGGCTCATCGTGATTCAGCATCCCTGCCGTCAGGGGAAGGAAATAAACACAGCAGTGAAATGGGCAGAGGGTGTTTTAATGAGGGTTGTTAATGAGAGGAAGGTAGTTTTCATTTTAATGGTGCAATAGAATTTTTTTCCTCAATTCATTTTTTCCCCTACCCTACCCTGTGCATGGTTTAATACACAGACATACACACTTGGGATCTAGTTATCTGGAGACAAACAGTGCACACCTGGGCTGTAAGTATTTTGTTTCCTAGAACAGAGTGAGCCAGAGGTTTACTGGGGGGTGTGGGACTTGTCGGGGCGTGAATGGGTGAGATGAGATATATTAATTAGCATAGAGATTAATTAGAGAATGGTCTGCTGAGCCCATGGCTTCCAGAGTTCATCCTGAAGGAGAAAATAGTGGATTTCAGCTTCTCTCATGTTATTTCTGTTTCTAGACAAAAGCAGCAAGACAGTGCAAAAACAAAGGCATGCTGACAGATTGGGCCCCTTCTCCTGACAGGGTTACCCAAATGGCAGCGCTCCCCAGCCCAAGTCATTCTAGGCAGTGTTGGATGTATATGAACTGCAGTCTTTTCCAGAAATTCAGGTTTTAGTGTGCGATTGATCTTTTGGTGTGTGAAGTTCTCCACAAGAACTTCAAAGTTTGTTAAAGGAAATGCATTCCAGGAATTGGTTTTGTGTTTGGTTTTGTTTTTTTTTTGATGACCATTCACTCTAGCTCAGGTCCAAGCTCAGAATTCCCAGGTGTTTTAGTATCAAGCCTGAAGTTACTTGTTGAAGACCACAATGTGTAGATGTGGCGCTGAGGGACATGGTTCAGAGATGGGCTTGGCAGTGCTAGAATAACAGTTGAACCTGATGAACTTAAAGGTCTTTTCCAACCAAAACGATTCTATGACTCTATCTTGAGAATTAATATGGGAAGGGCAGCTTTCAAAAGGAAATTAAGTCCTGGTGGGATGGTGATAAGCAAACACTTCTAATTATTCAATGAACTGAATTTTAAAATCACTATAGAATTGTGTCAGAAATAAGGGGCAGAGACTGCACAGAAATCAGTCTGCTAAGTGAACATCAGGCTTTTATTTTCATGGTTTCTGTTTCCTTGGAGGCCTCCTTCCTAGGAGAAATTATCAATGAAGACAGTAACTATTCCTTTTTGCCCACAACCAAAGAATATTTTTTTTGTCTGTGCTTATGTCTGGATCTCCCTGCTGGCTATCAGCCTTCTTTTGACTGTATAGGTAGGGACAAGGTGGAATTACATAGTGCAGAACACCTGCTGCTCCAAGATGCTAAACTGCTGCTTAATAGAAAACTCGATGTCTTACTTGTGTAGTTCTCAATATGAATCTCCCCTCTTCTATTTCTTTGACACCTGGCTGTGTGTGATGACTTGTGCAATAAGGAGGAATGGTTAAAAATCAATGGAAAACTGTTTTAAAACTTTCATGCGTCAATTGGTATGTGTGCTTGGCATAGATTCTAAAATGCAGTCAAAGGAAATTAATGGCAAGAAAAGGATGCTGGCAAGGAGGAGGTCCATCAAAGAAGTTTGGATTAGATGATGTTAGGTAAAACCTTTTTAAACAGCATAAGAAACCACTAGTATTTTTTCGTTTGTATGTTTTAAAGGAGTCTTTGTTTTCTATCTGGACTTCACAAATCCTGGAAAATGAGAGTAATGCCAAGCATGTTTAGACTTTTGGGATCTTGAGGAGGAAGCTGGCAGCCAACCATATGCATTTTATCAGCCAACTTGTTCCTAAACTCTGGGGTCTACATAGGAAAGCAGATTTGCTGTTTAGATTTTTGGCGGACAAAGATGGATTGCATACTTTTACGTGGCCAAAGGGAGAAGAGAGATTCTGTGTAAAGGGAAAATTTATTTGATTGTTTTTCTGTGACTGGCACATTGCTTTTAAGAGGAGGAGGAAGAAGCTATGCTAGCTGACATAAACTTCTTTAAAAAACGTTGTTACTTCAAGTGATGTGGACCCTGCAGAGTTGTAGGGGGAGGAACAAGAGTGAGACACGCAGTGTTGTATTCTTGGTTCCATGTCTGGGAAGCTTAAAAGATAAAGTATTAGAGTGGCTACTCAGTGCTATTAGACAACAGCTTTTGGAGGTCTGCGTACTGGAAAAACCTCTGGTTTTTTAGTAACATCAAATTGAAAGTTCCACTTGCCTCAGTGGTGCTACTAACATTAATAAAGTTCCTGATATGCATAAATGTTTACAGAATTAAGCACTCAGTGTATCATTGGGTTTTTCAGGTTTTTTTGAGGACTGGAGCCTTATCTCAGTTAAGGCAAGCAAGTTTATGGAATCACTGGCAATCATAACAGTAATTACTAATTAACAGTAATGATTACAGTACTTAACTGTAAGATATCTACTTGGTGACACATTTGAAGAGAATCTTACATTTAGTTTGGGTGGAAAAATATAGTAGTCCAACATTTGCTCATTTGGTTAATCCCATTAATGGAGGATCACTTTTATTCTGCGTTCACCACTGCAGTAAATACTCTTCATTTTGTAGAAATGTTATTCCATTTAAAAAATGTTCTCAAGATTTTTCACCTTGCTTAGGTAAGTATGTGGTGCAACTTTCTCATAAATTGTATTTGTGCTTTTTACAGGGAGTCATTTGTACTCCCTTTTCTTCCCTTGCCATGTTGCTCCTAAAGTTTATAATTGATTTTTAGTATCTTTTATGATATCATATAGTCTTCCCAGGTTTCTTTTCATTTTTGAAATGAACCTATGATAGTGCAGAATAAAAAATGATTTGGCAGATTACTAACTGCATTTTGAGTGGTCTATATATGCTTACATAAATAGACGTAGAAAGTGAAGATTTGGTTCATGTGAATATTTGTAGAAATGACATTTTGCACTCATAGTTAAACCTTGTTAAAAGAAAGGACTGCAACAAGTTATCTCTGAATTTCATCTTTGGGTTTGAGGAAGGATAAATTTTAGTAGAGAATGAAATGAACAGGAGACAGAAAAAGAAAGGAAGAGAAAAGGTAAAAGAGAGTGAAGAGGGAGGAGAAGCAGATAAACAGTTGGGACCACTCTTCACCTGACCAAAGAGTTTAGGCCTCTCAGCAGGCTTACTGGCATTTCACGAGGATTAGAGCATGTCTTAATATTGCATGGAGAAAGGTATTTCAGCATGTAGAAAGAAGCTTTTGAAACTGCAATAATATTGGTATGGCACTTCATCTGTTTTCTGCAGAAATGAAATGGTTATTAGTTCACTTGCGCAGCATCTCCCTGCGCTAGTGGGGATACACCTCTGAAATTTCTCAGTAGGTTTTGGTTTCATGCTTGTCAGAAATGGGAGGAAACTGGCTGCAAGTCTCCACGTGAGTGCTGGCAGCTCTCCTTCCTTTAGGGATTTCTGCTCTAGGAAGAGGAAAATCTTGACAAAGCCAGATATGTTGCATGAGAGTAAGAGAAATGGTGGCTGTCCTGGCCAGCTGAGGTTGATCTTGTGTCCCCTGGCTAATTTCCTGTCTGTGTCCCGAGATACCAAAGTGAGTTGGCAATTCAGTAACTGTTGCAGCTCTTCAACATTGCTAGTTAATATATAATTTAGTATTTGCTAAAGTTATTAAAAACAGGTGGAGAATGCAGATGTGTTTTACAGTAGAAAAATGTTTTTGTGTAGACATCTAGAAGCATGTTTTTGCTATGCTGCTTATTTGATGCACGTGACCTTTTTCTTAAAACAAGGAGATTTCAGCTGTAGAGAATTTATTTATTTATTAAAAAAGCAATCTCCGTGCTAGATCCTTTTATTATGGGCCTTATGTCAGGTTGTGGACAGACTACGTGATCTCTCAGGGAAGTGGAAATGCCACAGAAATAGCCTTAAAGGAAATTCCATTCTGCTGCTTTTCTCTGTCATCTACCAGAAGTCGGAGAGGAGCAGTCAGGTCTCCATGATCTCTCCCCACCACGTTTGTGTTGTGCTCACCAGCCCTCCAAACAAAGCATAGCTGAGAGACAGCCCAGCCCAGCGTATGAAGAATGACAGGAGTATTTGATAGCATGGCCAGCACAGCTTGCTTCTGAGAGGCAGCTCTTCCCAGTTACAGTATGTAAAGTAGGCTAATGAAGGAGCCTAGCATGTCATCGTGAACTGGCAGAAGCCGTAGACTGGGATGACAAATGGAGCTGCTGTGGCCAGATCTTTCCTTTGCTTCTCTGGGTGAACAAGCCATAAGTGCACGTGGGGCTGGTGCTTAGTTTCCTTTCCCTCTGCATGGCTACCTCTTCCTCATGGCAAGCTCTGGTTTCCTGGCACAGCTGCAAGACAAAAAAGAGAATAAGCAGACTTGTGACATAAGACCAAAGACTCAATTTTTGGACAATCTTTTCCAAGCAGGACTTGCCAGGGAGATGCACAAAGGTACTGTTATTTTACAGTATTTTGGTAGAAGGCATTGGCTGGAGAGCTGTACTGTCAGTAAAGGTATTTTTAACTTCCAGTCTTAGTACTTTATTTTTAAGCTCTAATATGGGCTTTCCCCCAAATCCCTAGTTATATAGTTCAAAGAGATGAAGTTATTGGATTATTGTCTCTTTCCTGTCAAGGAGCCTGCAAAACTCCTTCTAGAGCCTCAGTACAGAGGCTATTAAACAGAAGGATTTGGTGGCATACTTTGCAGCATATATGTACAGTTCATGTGAATCTAATTAGTGAAAATTAAATTTAAGACAGAAGGTCTTGCCATGGGTAGAAAAATAACTTAGGTTGTAAGCAACATTTTATTCAATTAGGTTTTCTGAGGAAATTTTTTTTCACATCTCTTCATCCCAACCATTTAACTGCTCTTAACTTACAAAAAAGCCCTCTACTCAGCTACTGAGTGAATCATTCTTCCATCTTCTTTACCAGAGTTTCTTATGCAGTCAAGGAAACAGGAAGAATACAAATATTTGTGCATTAGTGTCATCCGAGTCATTGATCGGTACTCCTTTGAACTAGGCACCGTATAAACGTATGGCAAGAAGACAGTCGTGTTTTGAAACTTATCTCTCCACAGGTTTAACAGATAATTAACAAATAAAGCACACAATTTATAAGGAATCTGGTTTCCATTTGTTTCATTTTCAAAAATGAAATGTATTCCTATAATCTGTCGACAAAAGAATGAAGTGTGTCAGGCAATATTTGCAATGAGCAGCACATCCACACCTGATCCACAGGGCTCTTTGTATTTAACGAGCTTCTTTTGTTGTTGTTGTTGTTGTTTTGTTTTGTTTTGTTTTTCTTTTCCAAATCCAGTTACCTAAAACTGGACAAATTCCCTTATAAATTTTACTGGTTTATGTAAGAGAAGATTTGATACCAAGTGAGTGTAAAGATGAGACTTGTAAAATGTTTTATTTCAAAACATGGAGACTGCTTATATTGCTACCAGCATCAACTAATCATGAGCTTTGAGTGAGGCTTGAAGGGAGGTTCTGAGGCGAGTACTGAATCAGTCTTATTGGCAAAAAGGCTTCTGACTATACAGGCCATTAAGGGAAATTCTAAAATCCAGAGCCATGGAACCAGGAGCTGCTTAGAGCTTTGATATGCCACTTTACAAGCAAGTTCTCAGATTTACTAGGCTTCCAAACTTGCAGTGAGTTTAATTAGAGATGTTAGATTGCAAAAGAAATAAAAAAATGCAGGAATAATAAAACCATTTTATTACTTTGCTCATTTACTGTACAATTTCTTTTCAATTTTTTCTCCCCCCCAAGCAGCATTACAACAGCACCTTTGTAGGTAGCATTTTCCGTGGTTAAACGTTCAAGAGATCAGACTCTGTATTAGCTCCAGAAATATTTTAGCATTACTGTTACTGCTAAAAGTGACCCAAAGAAATGTGAAACATTAAATTTTTTTCTTGTGATGACTTGTCTTCCTTGACAACGTATAAAGAAGATGAGAACAATTTTGTTATTTCTTTTTAATATGAAATATCTCCCTTTGAGAACACAGGGAAAAGATTGGCTACATCCCCAGACTTTAAATGAGAAACAAGGATGATTAATCTTTTTTTTTAAAAAAAGACTTTTTCTTTGAATAACATGTTTGCTTTTCAGTTAAAGAACAGTTGAATAAAAGTCCAAGCGCTTTCAAAAATTTCAACGCAATTTTGAAATTCTAACTAATCTGACATTATACTGGATATTATAATTTGACTTATCTCTCTTGAGTTTTCTAGGGAAAACCAGAATAGGGAAGAATAATTTTTCTGATATAATAAAAGATACAGCTACCCCAAGACATAGCTTCATCCACTTTTGTCTGCTAGAATAACCATAAGAACAAAAACTACTTTAAAAGAGAAAGGATTTTATAGGCTTTTGTACTCTCCCCAGGTTTTTCATTGAGACCAATACACATCTTCAGTAAATTCCTCATCCCATGTTGTGTTGGGTAGCCATACACTTCTCTGATAAACTATGATGATTTTAGAGTAATGCCACTTACTTCATTGGAAAGGCAATCTTTGAGGTCACAATCACACTCGACTTCTATACGTGCATGTTTGGGACTTGCCTGACGGTCTCTAAACTGACTGCGTTTATTGGTTATGTGTGTATGACTTTTTTATTCGTGTTAGAACAAATTGTGTATCGTAGCGTTATTTTGCAAACTACCCAGTCCTGTGTTGTAAAGGCAAGTATTAAAACTCAGAAAATTCAGTAGCAGATGCAGTCAGAAAGATCAGTCTGGTAGTAACAATGCCACTGGTGCCCTGAGAATAAGTGAAGAACAGTGTACGGAGAAACGGTAACACTGGATTTTGCATCTTTGAGATCTTTGCTGACATCCAGTGACCTTTGGGCATAGGACAATCTTTCTCCTATCAGTGAGGTGGCAGACGGTGTGTATGCGGAGGCTTGATTCGTTCTGAAGTGATGCCACTACAAAGTCTTTGTCTGTAAATGTTTTTTTCTTTTGCTATATAGAAATATTTATGCCAATATATTTCTGAGCATGGATGTGATTAAACCAGTCTAAGAATACCTTTAGCAGGATATTTTGCTTCCTGGGTGAACGTGACTATTATAGCTACATTTTCCTATAGTTTATCTGCTTCCAAACTAAGCAGAGTTGTATGGCGCTAACAAACAAGCCCTTGGAAATAGTGTGAACTCCACTTAGCTGCTGCTGTCGCTACCTAAAATATTAGTCTTGTGGCTTTTCCAGTTGCACTCAGAATTTTGCCTTCTGTCTTATCTGAAGAAGTCAATGAGCTATAGGTATTTTGGGAGTAGAGATTAAGTGTGAGAGGAAGAGTAGGGGAACAAAACAGAGGAATGGTAACATGGCCTTTGGCATTTCCGTATTCAGAGCATCCATCCCCATCTGCATGGTGTAGCAGAACATTTTCAGATTTATCCTTGATGCACGTAACAAGCAGCATTGGTCTTGCACATTGGTCCATTTTAGACATTCCTCTGAGCCTTAACTTGAGGACCTGTTCACATGAAAGATGTCTGTAGGTAAATATACTACTGTTGGCTTCAGAATTAGATTTTCTACTTGTTTTTCCATACTGAGAGGAATGAAAATATGAATCGTTGCCTGAATTCACAAAATGGTAATTTATATATGCCTACCTTTGTAGCAGGTGCACTCCAGGAATGTTATTAAGTGGGGCCTCTTGGAGAGATGGGAAAAGCAATGCCAAAATACCTAATCTCAACAAGGATTAGATAATGCAAAATGTCTAGAGAATTTGAAAGTCAAAGCAATGTGTCTATATCGCATATCTTTATATTCAGGCAGAAACTGATGATTTTTGAAATTATATTTTTAGGATAGAAGTGCCCAATCAAAATGTCTACTTTGGACACTTGTCTTTTTTTTGTTTGTTTGTTTTGTTTTTTTGTTTTTGTTTTTAAATCTGACATGATATATACAATGAAAAAAGTGTCCTCTTCCTCTGAGTGACCTTAAAAATCTAGCAGTGGGACAAGAAAAAACAGATGGCAACAAGCAGTGGCACGGTAAAAAGAAAGTAAGGAAGAATGTTTTCATTGAAGCAGGGCATCCCAGGACAAGCCATTTTTTTGTCCAATATTTTTGTTTTACTTTGTTTATGTAATCTTTCATAGTACCGTGTTCTCTTTTCAGGGAAGTTTAATACTTAATGCAATTATTTACAGCTATTTTATTTCCCACATTTTCTTTTTCCAGAAAGATTTACCCCGGAAAGTGCTGCTGTACGCATTTTGAACTCCTGCCTTTGCTTCCTCAGACTTACTTTCCTCTCCCCATCTTGATGGAAGCATCGATGTATCTCACCAAACGTTACTTGAATCGTAATTGACCTTCACACCTCCGAGCGCCCTTTCTGACAGTGACCACATTTGGGGCCATTGTGAAACCTTTTTAACCTGATGACGTGATTCCAGTCAGTCGTGTGCCGAGCGGCCCAGAGCACCGGCTGAAGGGGCAGCCACGGTTCAGGGCTCGATGCTCTGGTCTCTGGCAGCAGCTGCACACAGGCAGGCAGAGGTGGGTTTGGCCCTTCATCATGAATTTGGGTCATTTCTTATTTTTCTCTTTCAACTTCCATCTTTCTGTTTGAGACAGTACATGTTCCCAGATGTTTTTATATTCAGGACAAATTCTTGCTGCGATCATCTCTGAATGAGACTTCAGTAGCAACTACAGCTTTTTATACTTTAGATGTGAATTTCAGCCTTAGTTAAGCGAGAAATTAATTCTAACCTGCCTTCTCTACCAAACCTGCCAAATGAATGGCAATTAAATCTGGACTATTAAACCCAAAAAAGCTTTTCTGCAACTTCTAGGAGCTGACCTGGAACTTCCTTTACAAAAGGTAATGAAAAGCAAATCAGAAACTGCAGAGGATTTTTATGGCTTTATTATTTTTTTTTGGGGGGGGGAGGGGGGGGAAGAGGGGGGGGGAGAATGTGAATATTATAATATCCTGTCTTCTGCTTCATTTTTAACTTCCTCAGGTTTCTGGTAGAAGGAATTGCCACTGTCTCTAGGCCCAAGGCAGCCCATGATATTTGTTGCTCGCTCTCTTTGGCAGTCCCGTTACTGATGGGTTTTCAAGTTCTCACAACACGCAGAAGTTAGATGAACTGACGGATTGCTGGTTGTGGGCAGTTCTCCCCACAGGCTTGTGTTCAACAACAGCAAAGTTTTGTTTTCAGGGTGTTTTTTTTGTTTGTTTGTTTGTTTGTTTTTTCCCATGGCAGTGTCTGTGGCTGGAATAATTTTCCATATTTATTTTATGCTCTTTAATGTTGGAGGTACATTCAAAAAACCAAACAAGCAAATCTTCTTCCAAAGATGAGTAAATAGCTGTTACACAGACCCAAGACCAGGAGGTGGATGTTTTTGCTTGCTGGACTCAGCATCCCCACCTGTGTGTGCACCTTCTCCTCCTCTAACTGGGCCTTTTGGCTGTGTCTGCCTGGCACCGACTCCGCGGCGCTCATTGACTGAAGGTCTGTCCTTCAGGTTCTTTCCTTCTACCTATTTGCTTCCACAATATTGAAAGAATTGCTATGCTATTCTCACTGCAACTGAAAATAGTACTTTTTGTCTAGGCAGAGTCACCTAGATTTAGGGTAGGTGCATCCTTTACAGACGGATTAATAAAACAGTGATATTAAGCAGGTATCAATATAATTGACTGAAGCTAGTAATTATAGAAACAAATAGGTAGGAAAAATAAAATATCCTTCAAAACTGTCAGGTGTTTAATATTAAGATTACTCAGGAAAGCAGGGGGGGTTTTGAGCATAGACAATCTGTGTTATCTCGTGAAATTTGCTAAGCCTTTTACACATACTTCCTTTGCTCTGTATACATTAAACATTTGGTTATCCCTACCTAACACTCGTACGCTGCAAAACCTTCTGTATACAAGGTGAGATGGGCACGCTGATTGAAGGCCTGATGATTGACTGAGCTGTAGCATTCTCAGGGCTTCAAGAAAAGGTTTTTACTCGACACGCTCTCCCGCAGGAGTTCACATTTGCCGTTTTATCTCTGGGACTGAGCTTAGTGACAGACGCACACTGAGAGTCGGAGAAATGTCATGGGAGCTGCTTAACAGCATTCAGATGCAGAGATGGCATTTGATTCCCAGGCTGCTTTGCTGCAGCCGCTTTATAAGAAATCTAAATCAGGAAACTACAGGGTATCAGGAAAGCAGACCTCTGATCTGCGTGCTCTCGCCATTAAGAACTGGTCCTGCTTCTGAAACAATAAGCAAATGTAAAGGTTATTGAATAACTCCTATTCATTTCAGTGGAATCTGTGAAGGGGCAGAATAGCAGGTGTGTGGACATGCAACTGCGTGTGATGGGACTGCAAGAGTTCTCTGACAAGGTGTTAACAGGTTGCCTGACATACTCATTGTAGCTGTTTTCATTGAATGTAGAAATTGTGTTAGTCTAATTCCTACGTGTTTTTCAGGCAAAATGTTCTGGATGTGTTTTAAAGTGAGTGCCAGCCTTTTGAAACAGTTCCCAGTACCTGCGTTACAGATATCAAATACTCTGTTAGAGATAGCTGAGCTTGAAATATTTCTTTTGCATTTTATTTTTTATATATTCATGTTAATTTATATGTATAAATATCTGGAGGTGGGTAATTGAAGTTCTGCAGCAATCTTTTTCCCTTTTTTTTTTCTCCTTTAGATGTATGGAGCCTGAAAAATCTAAAATACCTTAGGAGTAGACATGCTAATGTTATGTTGATACTTCGCCTTTCGTTCAACAGAAAGGTAATTTTTTGTGATTCATTTGGTGTTGTGAAATTAAGTCACCAGAAATGAACGTAAAAGCAAATGACTAGATGGGAAAAGTGATAAAAATGTAAGCACTGCAGCGGTAAGATAAGGTACTCTATGATGTCAGAACTGAATTGTTGATGAAGTTTGAAGTAATTCCATTTTGCAAGATGTTTTTAATTTCTCATATAAAACAATAGATTTAAATGTGGAACCTTTGAAATACAAAGAATTAACCTCACCTTTGAGACAAGATGCTTAAGGTTAAAAATAATAGAAACATAAATCTTGTGTAAGTCTTATTAAAAAAGAAATATCTGCACTATCTGAGTTAGACTTCTTTCAACCCAAACCTCCTATTCTGAAATGCTACCATTCTGACAGTGTGACAAATTGCTGGAA
The DNA here is from genome assembly GCA_013400195.1 of Aramus guarauna. Classification (NCBI taxonomy): domain Eukaryota; kingdom Metazoa; phylum Chordata; class Aves; order Gruiformes; family Aramidae; genus Aramus; species Aramus guarauna. The sequence continues at coordinate 797,134 of VXBL01008804.1, forward strand.
CAAATGCTAAATAGTTAAATGGACAAGTGATGGATGGCCTCATAAGCCTTGCAGGGCAGCCTGTGTAAGATACTAATTGGTTCTGTGGAACTGCTTTTAGTCAATAAATTCACTTGAGAGATTTTTGTGTGTGTGTGTGTGTTAGATATCTTTAAAGAATGCAGTGCTGTAGGTGACAAACCACTTGCAATGTGTCAGGCCACCAACAACTTTATTTTGTCCGCTATAGTATCTACCTTCTTTCAAGGATATAACCTGCTAAAAATTTATTAGTGATGCATTGCTGTCTCTCAAATGCTTCTGAGTTATGGATTTATTTGGAAGGCTCCAGAATTTTCTGATGCTAAAAACTGCCCATGTTATGTTTTCCACAACGTTTGCAATTGCTCTTTTCTTTTTCTTTCCTTTTTTTTTTTTTTTTTTTTTTTTTTTTTTTTTTTTTCTCTAATATATTTTCGNTTCCTTTCCCTGGAATAGATTCTGCCACCATTGCTCACTTTGAGCAATACTTTCTGCTACAGATAGTCTAACTATTAGCGTGCTCCCTTTCTGAAAAATATTGTCAAGGTGAGTAAAGGCGATTAGACTCTGGGCCTTGGGACCGGAGCCAGGAAAGACCTGAGCAGCCACTTCTGGCACTGAATCTGGAGGTGAAGGAGTAACTGAAAAGCAGTTTTCAGGACTCTAAGTTTGAATTTAGGCCCTCGTTGCTCCCTGTTCTGAAATCCCTAGTCTTCACTGATCTCCCCTGGTTGAGCTCAAGGGTATTCAGTAGTTGTGTGTCTCTGCATTCCCCAGAGCATCCCTGTCCTGGACAGAGGTTCCAGCTTGTTACAGGTTACATCCGAGCTCGAGAGAACTGAAGCCCCAGGAGGCTTCTTTGCACGCCATGTCGGCTGCTCCACAGGCTGACGCGGCTGGTGCCGCAGCACATCTCTGCGTCCCTGCTCAGCCCGAGCTGGGCTGCGTGCGGCAGGGCTGGGGCGCAGGGTGCCGGCTGCAGAGAGCAATGCAGGCGACTGGACCCCAGTTCTGGCACTGCCCCGGAGTGTGGGAAGAGGAAGCTGGTTGCATTTGTTGTGGTTCTGGGCGGATCAGCTGACGGGTTGAAAGCGCTCACCCCTTGGTTTCCCAACGATTAGCGATAGGTTTTTGGTAGCTTCCCGCTCAGCAGCCTGGCTGCTGTGAACCCTGTGCGAGGCACCTGCTCTGCTACTGCTCTGCACGGGATTGCACGGCCCGCAGTGGGACCTGCTCTGCACATCACCATCAGGCACCGGAAAGAAAAGCCCTGCAGCTCTTACCTTTTAAGTCCTTCAGTCTTTGTTGAATCTGACCTGCAGTGATTCCAGTGGAATGGGGTGTAGAGGTTGCTCTTGGATGCTTTTGTTTTGGGGCTTTTATTGTTGGTCGGGTTTTGGGGGTTTTTCCCTTAAGGTGTGTGGGTTCTTGTTTCTTGGGTGTGTTTTTCTTTTTTTCTTTTTTTTTTTTTTTCCATCAGTGCTAAGCAGAATTTTTTCATGGATGTTTAAAAAAAAAATAATCAAACAAAATCAAAATTTCCCTCAATAAGTGAGTCAGGGGAGGGGAGAAAGGTTCCAGTGTTTTCACAGGTTTTCCAGAGAGTAATTTCCTGTTTAGTAAAATGGAATTGATTAATTCTGAAAACATCAGGATTTAAAAGGCTAATCTTTATGAGATAAAGGAAAAATCTGGAATTCATTTAGAATTTAAATAATGCTAAACTTAAGGGAGAATTTCACTCCAGGTCTCAACTCCATTCTGATCCCAACTACATTGCAAATTAAATTTTAGTAATTTCCCAAAAATTAACCTTTGTGAGTTATGTCTTTTTGGTTGCTTTGCATTCTCTCCCATGCTTGCATATATGAGATGCTTCACAATTAAAGACTGTGCTTCAACAGCTGTATATTCAAACTAAATTTGACTAATAACACATACTAGCTACCTTAGCAGTAGTGTTGAAATAATTAGATTGAGCAAACAAGGTATTTCTAGCATGATCTGTAACAAAAAGCATTAAGAAAAGGGCTGTACTTCTGTCAGTGTTCATACCTAGGTTGTCTAACATACATGAACTTCGAGAAAACTTGTCAGGAACAAAAATTTGCGCAACTGCCTTGATATATTTTCAGTTCAATACAGAATAGTCAAGCCTAGTAGAATGCGTATTTAAGTGGAAAGAAAACATGGTCCTATGCAAGACTGTGAACACACAGATATGTATGGTCTTTCTAAAGCTTTTGGGAGGAGGTAAATGTCTTGAGGAGAATTTGCTGCATGTGACATACAACCTATACCTGGCTCCCCGGTACAAGGAAAACATGATTTGTCACTATGTAAAACTAAATTCAAGTAGTTATGTGAGCACAATACCAATAGCTTTTTCCTTAAATCCTATTATATAATTAGATTTTAGGAAAAAAAACCCAAAACAACCCAAGCTTAACAAGAGTTTATATTGTATGTGTCTAGTTGGACAGGTTGGCTGATTGAGATATGCAGCAAGTTGAACAGCTCTGTTGTTGATCCAAACAAGCAAGAGCTGAATTTTAGGAGTTCAGAACTGTCCTGTTAAGGGAAACCTACTGGATTTGTAGCCATCTGAGAAGCAAAAGATAAATACAATATACTTTCTTACATTTAATCAGACTCTGTGGCTCCACAGTAAAGGCCTACAGGTCCCTCTGAAGCAAATTTATAATGAATATTTTAGTTTATTAATACAAAGGATTGTGACTATACACAAAACAGAACAAACAAATGTTATGTGATCTCCAATACGCTGATCTGTATTTATGTTTGTGTAAGCCTGAAGTAGGATCATTTAGGATATTGAGCCATAAAGTTTGACTACAGTATCAAAGATGGTAGACTAGAAATTTTGTGTAACCAAGATAATTTTTATAAAAGCATTTTACATTTTTTTGTTTAAAGTTGATTTTGAGCTTAACTTTTTTTTTTTTAATGTTCTGTAATGTAGCACGTTTTCCCAGGCATCACATGTAATTAATTGTTTACATCAACCTGAAATATCCACAGTGTGGCCCTTAAAATGCTGTTAAAGGTAATCTAACAATCTGCAAATGATGCTGTGGCAGGTGAAGAGACCTTACGGCACAGGGCACTCCAGCGAGTGGTCACCAGGCCACAGCTTAATTATTGTGAAGCAGATATTTCAGGTTTAAGTACCAACATCCATTGGCTTGTAAATCAGCTGGAGATGAGGGTCTCATGCCCATCTGGATACCGAGCATCTATCCTTTACATTCAGTTGATAGATTTGGATGTTGCAAGTGTAAAGTATGTCATTTGGTGTAAAGAACTTGTAGTTACTATGTACATGTAAAAATCATGCTTGCAAACCCCCAAAGGCTTTGACTTCCTGTAGAAACCCAGGAGGCATCTCAGAAAGGAAGAGTAAGCTGTACCTTGGGTGCAGCTGAGAAGGCAACTGCTCTAAAAGCTGCTCTCATTTCTCAAAGTTTCCCAGGTAGACTTGAACTTTAAAACTTGAACGGGTTTTAAATTAAGAGTTTACTTCAAATAGCTTATGAAACACATAGGTGATGAGCTGATATGTTTGTCACACTTGTATATTTAGGAAGCCATGTGTTTATAAAGTGTTGTATCACATCTGTGGGAGAGACTGCAGCTGCTCATAACTCTGACTGTAAGAAATCTGCTGACCTGCTGGATTCATTAACAGCTTAGAGTTATTGCTAACCTTTTTAAAAGTTTTTTTAAGAGCTTATAAATGTGTCTCTCTTCAGAAAACCTGAATGTGCGATGTTTGAAGAGAAAATGAAGAGATTGAAAGAATAAAAATGCCAAATGTCAAACTTCCAAGGACCCACTGAAATTCAGGACAAAATCCAAATTCAGGTAAATTCTTAAGTTACCATCTGTTCTGTTCACAAGTATCTTTTATATACTATAAATATACCATACAGTAACAGCTTCCCAGCTGTGAAGAACCCATTTGCCTGACTGTTCTTTTAATTCCTCTATAAAAGTTTGGTTTTGAAGTTGGCCATCTGCCTAGATGCCACTGTGATAGGCATTAATAAAATATAAAGAATAAATTAAAACATTTGCTAAAATTAATACCAAAAAAATGTCTTGTTCGGCATAGCAGGAAACACAGTAGCGTGGAGAAACTGAGCAGTCTGAATTGGTAATAATAATGTTAAGATACGAAGATAATAAAGGAGGCACTTGGGATCTGGTCCAGTAAGTCTTTGTGCTTGACTGTAAGCATGTGAGTAACCCCATTCTTGGTTTACTGGCACATAAACATAACACTAAGCATGTTATATGAAAGAAACAGGTTTTACATTCTGATACAGCTGTATGGTTTTCAAAGATGTATTTTACTGTTGAGCATAACCCTTCGCAGGTGCAGTTTTACCGGGAAGGTAAGAGGACTGTATTTCCCTCTTTGTCACCACCACGCTCTGTGTATATGCTGGGCTACAGCTTAGACCTGTAACTGCGCAGCCTGCCAAAGTTAGGTCCGGGCTATGTCTGACTCCTCCTGACAGAGAAGTTAAAGGCCAGACTTCCTGTCAGGATTTTCCCCATGAAGTATTTTACAAGCGCATATGTGCATCTTTTGTCCTTGTACCAAGACAGCTGGACTGGAGCTATGTCTGAACCTGGAGCTGCCCATGAAAAAGTTTGATTGAGAGGTTTTAAGGTTTTTATCCAGTAATTATTTCAGCTGAGAGATACATCAGAACTGACCTTGGTTTAGAATGAGGTTTGGTTTTGATTTTTAATGAAAAGGTATTTTTATGAGAAAAATGTTATGAATTTAATTACATTTTCCTAGCGCGCTGTCAGCACTGCCCTACTGCTACTTTGTGAGTAGGCAGGAAAAGAAGTTCAAATTTCTGTTTATTAGTCAATAGCTTGATTTCCTCTGCACTGTCTGTTGGATCTCTGTGCTCAATCTCTTCAGTTGGCTGACCTGGGAAAAATGGTCTTTCAGTTTCTTGATCAGCCACATAGTCCATTCCTCAGTAACTGAAGTAAAACCATGTTGTTATGTAATTTCTAGCATTGAAAATGGGCAGCTCTGATTCTGCCTCTTCTGAGGCTTAGCTGGGATTTTAACGTTTGCAGCATTTTCCCTACTTGCCAAGCGCTGTATCATTTGCGTGTCTCCTCCTGTTCCATGTATTTTTTTTTAAACTGGGCACTGGTCCTGGGTTTGTCTCCAGCGTGCCTCAATACCTGAGACTGTTTCATTACATTATTTTAGAAATCTGCCATGATTACTGCCTAATCTCTTTGTGCACATCTCTTGGCCTTCTCCTGGAAACAGGGATTAACCTTCTGCGGCATTTTTGATCTAGCTAGCCATGGAATATGAATCACTTCTACTGCTGGCAAAAGGCTTTGCTGAACTGTGTGAAGTCTGCCTTCAGAGGTACAAAGCACGATGACAACTTCCTTTCTCCCTCCTGTTGCACAGGCTGATCTGTGCTGTGCGCTGGAAGACATACCTGCCTCGGTGTCGCTGTCTCCAGCAGTGATTTTCTTGGGCAGAACGTTTTCTGTACGGTGTAGCACTGGAGGCTCAATAATGCGCTCTGTAATCACTCGGGTGCACTCAGCAGTGGGTCGTTGTCCCCGTTGCTAATGGTGTCCGACCAGGCTGCACGCCCGTCCCCCCCCCAGCACACGGCTGATGGGTCCGGCTGGGCAGCGCACAACAGTGCCGGGCTCTGCCAGCAGCTAGTTTGGTGTGGGTGCTGCTCCCAGGCCGCCTCCTGAGACATTGCACCCAAATGCAATGTGACGCTGGAGGAGAGTGCCCTGTTTATGATTTTCTGTACTCATTGGATGCTCATTCTTAGACCTCTGGCTATTCCCGTTATGCAGCACTATATAAAAATTATCTCAAAGGTTTCTGCGTGTGTATCAAATCTAAAAAGAATACGTCATGCCTCTAATTATGATCTGAAGGTCTCTTTTTCCATTTGCTTTTATCTGGGCATTTTCTTACCAGCTCTTTATCCCTTGAAAACAAATAAGATCCCTTTGAGACGAGCAGAATATTTCATGTAGGAAGCATTAGTTGTGTATATTCAGCTGTGTATATTCAGTTTTGTACTCTCTCAGTTCCTTCAAAGGCTTACAGGAACTTGGTGGATGCTCTGCTCACACATGTAAAATTAGAAGCATACTTTAGGACTTTAGGAAATATCAGGTATGTGTGCTCGTACACACATATACACACCCTCCCCCCCATTGTGGGTTTTTTTCATTTTAATCCTTCCCTTTTTAGCAGCCTGCTTATGTATTTAATACCAAAATGATGAAAGCTTTGTAGACAAGCACTGATGCAGGCCAGGGATGCAGACACATAACAGGAAAAAGAAAACAAAATCACAAAAGACTGATCCAGAAAGCTGAAGACTCATGTGTAAATAGAAAAGACCACTGTAAGAAGCAGTTATTTTCTATTTTCTATTTTTTTATGTTATGGATAATTTTTAGAGTTATTTTGTTACTTCAGATAACATAACTTCTACTATCAGTGCATGTTGCAGTAGCACTTGGCACCACTACACTAGTTAATGGTCTGTGAGGAGTATTTCTGTTATAAATCTGGAAGATTATATCTCTGTCTTCTCATATTGCATCATACTGAAACTTGACAAGTTGTCAGTGGAGAGGCAATTATTTCTACCAAAACATTAAGAACCTAACTTACATTTCTAAGGTATGTAGTGCCATGAGAATGTATTGTTGGGATTTTTTGCTCTATTTTGCCCCAGCTGTAAAACTTGTGTGTAAATGCTATACAAATGAAATTTTGCTTGCTGTTAGTTGAAAATGAGGTTTAATTGTGTTTGTAATTTTCAAGGGAGAGGGAACGATGCAGTTGAAACCCTGAGAGAGCTGAAAAAAACCCCAGTGGGGCTGAAAATACTGTTCCGTCCTAGGAAAGCAAGAGGATATTATTTCCAGTTTGCAGATTGTTGTTGATTTATAGAGCAGCCGGTGTTAGAGGAAGAGCCTGCGTTTCCCAGCGATGACTCACTGGATCTCACGAGCAGCAGGGAGAGCGGGTGCGAGGGGAGCCAGGAGAGGCTGTTAGGAGCTGGGCGGCCAAGGCTATTAGCAGACTGTAGCTTGTTATTTTTACTTTGCAAACTCCCAAGAAGAGTGAATGTTTTGGAAAAGTGGGACAAAGACCAGGGAGCCAGGGGAGAGGAGAGCATGTTTGGATGGGCAAAAGGAGCCTGGGGAAGAAGAGTGAAGGCATCTTTCAAGTCATCTGATAACATACCAGCCTAAAGGAGCACCTGGAATCCTCAGTGAGATGGATTGAAGTAGCAGTAGGAAAGGTTTAACTGATTGAGAGTAAATGAATGGCAAATACAAAACTGAGATTACCCCCTTTATTTCAGGGTAATTGTTTATGTGAAGAAAACTAAGTGGCCTTGGCAAAGTTAGTAATTTTTAGTTCTTTATCACACATTAGCTTTAGGAATGCTGATTATTATAAATGGATGATAACAGTTTTCTTATTCAAAATCTTAAAGGTATAAAAATTCTTTCTTTTTTACCACGCTGTGAAACTGAATTTGAACCTTTCCTTCCTTCCTCCCTCCATAAAAATGGAGAAAATTAATCTGGATTATTTCCCAGCAGTGCACTTATTGGGAAAATATGGGAGGTTCAGATCCACATTCCTATATTGAGGATCTCTCCTCTGCCGGCTTGGAGTTCCAACGCTTTCCTCTCAGACCTCAGCTAAGTGACCAAGGCTGCTGCCTGGGGCATGGATGAGCCAAGTTCGATTCTCTGCCCTACCACTCTTCTGTGTCCCAGCTGGGCTTTACACACCTTGCTGTAACATCGGGCTCTGCCTCAGGTACCCTGTTGTACTAGTTTTGCTTAATATTGGACAATGAAACAGAAATGTAACTGAGAGTTGGAGAAATCAGCTAGATCGTTCATATCTCACCTGAATACAGAGGGCCACAGGCTACTGACTAACATACAAAGTACTTCTTGGTATTTTGAGGAATATTCTGGTTTTGATCAGAAATCTTCTGTGTACTTGCCAGTCAATATTGAGATTTTGATACTTTTCAGAGAGAAATTCAGGTCCTCAGTAGCTCTATTAATATCTTTATTAGAATTCTAAATAGAAATTGCTACTACTAACATACAATTCTTCAGAGAATTTTCAAATTGCTTACTAAAATTTCTCTCTTAAATAAAAAAAATTTGAGAAACATGGAACAGTAAAAAAAAAATATCTTCAGGTATTAATGGATAGAACCTTTTTTTCTCCCAATCGAATATGACTGTTACCACTTACATCACTGTACTGCTGAAATGCACGACATCCTGAAAGCAGACTGACACCATGTGGTCTGTGCTGAGTGGATGGGAAGCAGAAACAGTATGGAGGTGACGGGCTGCACTGCCTGGGCGGTGAGGTCCAGGTTATCCCTGATGCACTGGCTGTTGCATCTGTGTGTATGGCTTGAAATCATGAAATGGTTTTCTACGGTTCCTCTGTCTAGTTCATAAGTATTACTTCCCTGCAGAAGAGTGGTCAGCTGCTTAACAGAATGAGGGGAGAAAGTCTGAAAACATTAAGTAGTGTCTCAGACAAGCTGCTGGAGTTTGTGGGTGCCTGGGGAAGGTCCATTAGTACCTTCATCCAAGGAGGTGCAGACACATGCAGGTTTTGATGAGTATGACAGCTGATAGCTGTTTGCTTAACAGCTGGGACCTTTTTGCTTGCTAGCTTTGTCACCAGTGTAGAAGTGTTTCATACATGCGCCATGTAGTATAAACACCAGATTGCCTCTGTGCCTGCCAAATTCTCAGGACATTGGTGCCCATGAAGTTGCTCTGAGAGTGCTGAGCAATCATGATGGCGTTTGCTATGTTAGCATTCGTTCACAGGATGTGAACACGTTGAAACAGGAATGGTGCGTTAACAGCTCAGTAACATATTGAGATTGCCACTGTTAGCGTGAGCTCACACCCTGCAGAAGGTAACACTGATCTGAACGGGGCTTAAAAGAGAGCCCATCATAATTAATGAGGATGTTAACCTCCTCTTTGGAGGATGGCTGAGATCCACAAAAACTCCTTCTCATAAGATGACGACAGCTAGAAGGAAGGGAAGAGAAGTAATTGCTGAACTCTGAATTTTGTGCCTATTGAGAGGTTTTACATACTTGACAGTCAAGCTGCTCCTGTCATGGATTTGCTCCATGGTTCCCATTGATACATTTCCTGCAGTTCCCAGATTAGCAGAATATGGCCACGCTGAGGTCTTCTGACTGCATAAACTGTTTCTTGATTTGCATTTTTTCTTTAACCTCAGTGGCCTTCCAGGGTTGCCTCTTGCCATTCCTGTATTAGTTCCTAAAAGCTTTCTTTTTGCACATCTCTTCTGACATTTTCTCCAAGCAGGCTATTTGTCAGTAGCTCCTACTTTTGTAGAGAGTAATAGATGTTCTATGCAATTGCACCTGTAGGTAGAATTCCCTCATTTCAATATTGCTTTATTCTCCTAGGCTACTTGGCAATTCAGGAGAGGACGTTATCAGGCTTGAGAGCTCTTCCAAAAGTTCTTAATCATTTAGTTTTTTCTCTTTTGTAAAATGCATCTTGACAATAAAGTTGAATCCACATTGTAATCTGATTTTAAAATACATTCAGTTACTGGTAATCCAAATAAACGTTCCTAAAATTAAAGTGGCTGTTGGAAAACATAGGTGGAAAACATGATGTACGCAAGTGCTCTGATTAGAAGCAGAGAAGTGTCATCATATGCAAAGTTTTTCATCTTATCTCCCTATAATTCCCTGCAATGGAAACCTGAAAGTGAGAAAAAAGAGGAAGTGGGAAAACTGAAACTGCAGCAGTAGAAACTCAGGATGCACAGCAGAAGTTCACACTCCTTCCACCTTGGTGTGCTAACACTTCTGATTTGAACTGTTAATTGCTCTTGTGCTTTTAACTCCTTGCCAACCACTGGTTTTAGGTATCTATTACACTCTTTTTATACACAAAAAATAGACATTGTGTTTTCCTAAAAAATCTCTCTCATATTGTATTTCAGCTTAGTTGAACAGCAGCCACTGTTTAAAAGTGACTATGCCCCTATGATACCTTCCTTCAAAACAAGACTCCTTCAGTATACACAGCGTGACTGATTTAGAGAGGAGGCTGGTGCGAAGGGAAAGTGTTGATTTCTGTTACCTTTGTGTATCCAGAAAAACCATGAACATTACCTGGATATTGCTCCAGTTCACACAACGTAATCAGAATTGTTAAATAAATAAATAGCACTCTGACTTACACCCAGTGAAACCATATAGACTTATCTTGACATGCATGAAGTTTCTCCTGAGATTGTAGTTCCAGGAAACTTAATATATTTTCAGACTGGGCTTAACGGTTTCATACCATTTCACAGGATGGTGATGGTGGATGCAGATGTGGCCCCAAGTATCAGATCTTAGCTTATATTTATAGTGATCTGGAGAGAAAAAAAAAAAAAAAAAAGATAAGCCCTCTTATTTCTATGATGGCAAATTGAACAGATAAGAAAAAAATTGACCTATTTTATATTATCTTTTCCTGGGTTTCTGTTTTATTGTAAATTCCTATTTTTAAATAGGCAGTAGGGACTAACACAGAAGTGAGTTCGTATGTATGACTTACAACCTAAAAGTGAGTATTCAGTCATGGTATATATGACAAATTTCCATAGAGAAATTTTATGTCAAAGACTACATGTGTGAGTGATCTGTAAGAGAAATCCATGTTTAGTGTTCAGCTGAACTCTTAGATCTTGGTAAATTGTCTTCAATTTGTGAACTTGTCTTCCATCTGTGTAGTGCGTGGAGACAGACAGCAGCCTACGGAGCCAAATGGGAATTTCACTGCTGTGAGGAGTCTCTGACATGCGGATTCTTGCACTGCCTCATTGGCAAGACTGTAAAGATACATGACCAATGTAAGAAAAAACAGGTTATGACATGCGTCAGGCTTCAAGGGGAATAGTTTACATCAGTCCTGAGAGACTTAAAAAAAAAATAAATTTCCAAAAATAGGAAGACTTAACTGGCTCTTACGTTACTCCTTTTATCTATGATGTACATTTACCTCAGCCGAGGAACAGGCATATAACAGTGCAACTCCTTACTGTAGACCTGGTTTGTATTCTCAGACTCTCTACAAAGGACAACTTGGAAGCAGAGAGATGTTTGTGCGTGTGTTTGCAGGTCACAGATTGCTTTCTCCTCAGGTACACTTTACAGTAATGAAGGCACAGTTAACAGAATTGGTACATTTTCCTTTTTGGCATTGTTATTGGTCCTAATTAAATGTAGTAATCCTAGAGTAACTAAATTGCCGCTTCTGTGTATTTGTGATGCTTAGGAAAGCCTAAGTCTTACAAAGTTTCTGAATGCAAGAAATACCCATTTTATTGGCTTTTTTCTTTCACTAGTGTTATAGGTAGACTTTGACCTTACGGGACACAAGAAATGATTCTCTTCAGTCCAAGAGATGTCAGGTCTGGGGTTGGTGAAAGGTTTGTTCTTTCCATGTACACTTAGGAAAACAGTGGGGAAGGAGGGAGCTGAAGGGAGCTCGCAAACCTGTGTGCACCCATTTTTATACCTTTTTTTTTTTTTTTTTTTAAAGTGGAAAAAGGTTTCTACTGCCTTGGAGAATTCAAAGGTAATTAGTATACTGGTTTTGAACATATAAAGTGCACATTGCATCAAGTACAGAGATTACTACGGAGCAGTACATGCCAGGTGGCTAAGAAAAGGAAGCCTGTGTCTGTTGACGTAAGTTCAGTTTACAACGGTTCATATTCTCAGTGAAGAATTTACAGAGGTCTACAGACTCTCTGGACTAGTCTGTTGCCTGGGAAACTGCACTCTGTAAATTAGGGTAAGGGGAAAACCTGGTTATTAGATACATATTTTTTATAATTATTACTGTAATTTTCACAATAAACATCCAAACCAGGACTTGGCCGTGGACTTGACAAGCCTTTTCATGCTTGTACTGCACTGAGAATGAGGCTGGGACATTTTTTTGTAAGCAATGCATAGTTGCATAGGAGATTAAATATTAAGCAAAAATAGTTCTTTTCCAAGTCTATCAGAGTATGTGTTGCAGATATAAAATCTCTTCCTCTCAGTATTAATAGCTTGCTGCGTCTGCCTTATATGCAGAGTGGACTGCTGGAGGAATGGTTGAATCCCTCTCTCCCAAACCTGACATAATTGAAAGAGCCAAGGGAGAATAAGGATTGCCTGAACTCTTATAGCTCTAATCATTTTTTATCCTGTAGGTGTCCCCTCTTTTCTTAGCGCTTGTACTTTTCAAGAGCATGAGCTTAAATTTTTATAAGGGATATATAGCAGACAGATTTACTTAATAGGTGGTAAAGCACAGAGCATCGACTTTTGAAATTGTTAAAATAGAATACTTAGCCAGACTGGGCACTCCAGACACTGAAACTTGATTTGCATACCATTTCAAATGAGACTTTTGAAGTATGCTAAGAGCATAAGATCATAAAAGTATCATTTTGAACTTCCTGAGAAAAAGAAGAAAACAAGATCATGTTAAAATACTAAACAGTACCTCCTACTTTGGCTAATCAACAAGGCAAAAGCTAATTGTTTTTGCAGACCCTAGTTCCTTGGGAGTCACTAAGTAGAACATAATTTGCATTGAGGAGGATGGAGGAATTAAAGGCAAATGTACATCCTAGTTGGAACTAGATACTCATATAGGGATGGTGAAAGCTCAAGTGAAAATGAGTTTCAGGGAACGTCCCTCTGGAAGTGCCTCACGAGGCACTACTTCCAAAACATAACCGTCAGGACAGCAATGGGTAGATCTGGTATCTGAGTGCATGCTCCCAGTCACTGTTTCCAGGTCTGGTGCTGTGCGTGGTGGGACCAGCCTTTCACGTCTGCTGTCCCTTTCTTGGTCTTGGCACGTGGCTGCTGGCACTCTGGATTTCCTCGCAGCTGGGATGGCTCCCTCAGAGGCCACCTGCCTGCTTGGTTGTGATGCCCTGAGCTGTGCTGAGCGCTGGCTTTGCTCTCTGCGCCCTCAGGAGATCTGCAGGTTTCTCAGAAGCTGGTTCCTGGGTCTGGTCTCTCTGCATTTCCTCCTGCTGAGCTTTTGTTTTTAGTGCTGAACCGAATTCCTTGGCTCAAAAGGAATTACTTTTAAAACTGACTCTACAGTGTTGGTTTTAGACTGGCAGCAAGAGAAATTGCAGTTTTTATATTTGTGCATGTGCAGCAGGAGTTCCAGGCTCTTACTCAGACAAGTTTCTATGAAGAAACTCACTCAAAAGCTAATGACTTTTCTGGTAGCAAATCCGTTCTTTCTCCAGGCTTAAGCCATTCAGAAACTGTGGGCACTGATCTCTCTGTCAGGGTTTTCCAGACATGGTCTCTGCCTAAGTGTCAAGCTGCTGCTAGAGAATGAATGCTCCAATCCATACTAAAGATTATTTTCCAAATCGAATGGAATTGTGAAATTGAGAAGTTGACATGGGCATAAACTCCAAACTGTCACACCTGTGTACAAGAAGTAATAACACAGGACATACTGCAGTCTTCTGGACTGCTGAAGGTTATTTTTCTCTCTAATTGGCATAAGTTAGGGAAATTTGGTATTCATTGCCACTCAGCTTCCCCCTCAACTCCCTGGTGGTAAAGATTTACTTCACTTGGCTGTTATTGTACTATATTTACTTACACTTCCTATATATCCACTGTTTGTGTTTTTTTTTTTAAAACAGATTATCCCCTCCCTCCCTCCCTCATTCAGGAAAGTTGTTATAAAAATCCTGGAACTCTGTTTTGTTAGGTAAGTGTTGAATCTGAACTGTTCCACCTAGTTCTACCAGTGGCCCAGAGCGTTCCCCAGCAGAGCACTTGGCAATGTGACTAATCTGTTACGTATAGTTTGTTCTATCGTGTTCTCCCCATGGGAAATTTGTATAAACGTTGTAATGCTTTTCTCTGGTAAGATGTTGTTTATGTTTGTAAATGTTTGTTATTTATGGGTGTGTTAGAAAAGGTGGCTTTGAGAAGAGAGCTGGCTTGCTTCCTTGGTTGTTCTGGGAATTCATTGCAGAGCTACTATTGTTATCCTCTGAGAACATCATTTGCTACCCAAACAATCTTTATTACTGAACACAGTCACTGACATTACAGAATACAGTTGTTTGTGCTTTCAGAGATTTATTTATTTTTAAAATGTGTTTTAAGATTCAGGTCCAATGGGTGCTTTCAAGATAAAGTCTGACAACTTTTGGATAGTTTGGTGTTTCCATGGATCTTTGCTGTAACACCACACACAATAGCCCATGGAAAATAGCAGACAGCAAGCTAAAGACTGGTTTTAACTCATAATTGTCTAAAGGCAGTCAAAAAAGTCAGTGAAGTTACTTAGTAGAAGTGGCTTCAGCAAACTCAAGATATCTTGGTGTAATCCTTTGAATATATCAAAACGGTTAATGAGAAGTTGCCCATCAAATTTGACTCCAGGTGCCATGTTTGTTTTTTGAAATACGTATTCTAGTTTTTGAGACAGTTATGTTAAATATTTTCCTCGTCTTTGATGTTAACACATAAAGCAAAACTGCTTTTTGCTTTCAGAGAAAAGGATGACACACATAAAATAATAAATGTGTGTCTCAAATATCAACAGTTTCATAAAGTACAAGTTGTACATGGCTTGTCTTTCCTTTTAAACAGAATCTCAATTTATGATGGAGCTGCTTTAAAGTTTCATTCTAGTGCCATGATGTTGTTTTCTCTTAAGGCTTTGCGACTATGCATCTCTGGGCAGGTACGGACAAAATTTATTCCATCTCGCTTAATCTCTTTATATTGAATTACTAATTCTATCGTATGTTTATGATGGGGCAGATGTCTCTAGGAAAATTTTTTTTCTCTGAAGTATGTTGTACTCTTAAAGAATAAGATTCAAAGGCTAGAGAAAAAGCCTTCATAAATGATTACTTGTGCTTGAAACACATCTAGAGTAGCCATAGTGCTGTGAATCAGCCACGCTAACTATGGGGAAATGAGAAATTTAACAAGAAATAAAGTATTAAGCTGAAGAAGAATCCAGGGATATCTTATATGTCAACTTTTGAATGAGAAGAGTAAACACCTGATTAGAACAACCCAGTATATCTCTCAGCCTACTGAATTGCTTTCTGGAAACATATTAATTCTGGGCTACATAAGCAGCAGTGGTTAGCATTCACAGTCAGTCTTATCCAAGAGATGTATTCTCTGGCAGGCCTGTACCAATAAAACTCTGTTTCAACTAAGTTTTATGTTCTGCTTAAAGATGTCCCATCTGCTTGGAGTATCTCATCTCTTTCTCCTAAAATGCTTTTCAGATTACCCGATTTTTCACCTCTATTATTCTGGAGTATCATAAATCACTCCTTAAAGAAGTAAGGGTTGAGTCTACCTGAGTCTCAGTCAGGGTCAAATGTTAGCGTATACTTAGCCAAAAGCTCATTTTTTAAAATCTTGATTTAATTGTAGAAATGGAACAATGGGATAATCGAATCTACTCGCTATTCTAAATAACTCAAGTCACTTTATTCAGATTCCTAAGAAGTGACTGTCAGCAGTCTGGGATTTGAAATAGCAAGTATTGCTTTATGCTTAACAAAATGCAGATAACTGACAGCCCCTTCACAAAGGGAATGGTTCATTTTGTGATGCAAAACAGATAGCTTGGTTGGGAATAATATTGTGTATCTATATGCAGGATTAAATCCCAGACAGAAAGCACAGGCAGATGAAAAGATTGTATTGCTAGTCTCTTTCTCCTGCAGTAAAACTGAATATTTCACAGCCCTCAAGAGAGTAAGGCAAGTGACTGGTTAATGCATTGGCAGTGTTTGACGTACCTTATAACTATTTTTGAACTTTCAGCTGCCTTCTTTAAACACAAGCAGATTCTTTCTGTGATTGAATAGCTCTCCCTAGTAAGAATCTGGTGATAGGAGATTTATATGTTAGAGAACAGTATGCCTCCAGCACAGGTAAGCAATATTCCTGACATCATCAATAATCGAAGTGCTCAAGAGCTAGGTAATCTTCAGCAAAGACTGTCTTCATCCCTTTCATCAATTATAGGAAAAGCTTGGTTTCAGTGGTTTGTGGGGGGTTTTGTTTGGTTTTGTTTTGGTTTGTTTTTTTTTTTTACATTTATTTATTTAAAATAGTTTGAGAGGTACATTTTGAGAAGCTGAGATTTGCATTCTTAGAGCTTGCAATCCATGGAGATAACTCTGATAGCCAAAGTAATCAGATGGTTCTTGGAGGTCTATTAGTCCAGCTCTTTGCTATCACACTGTATCACAATGGTGTGCTCTTCAGTATTTGCCATTTGTAAACCTGCCAGCATCTTAGTGCATGAAACGTCCGTAAAACATTTCTGGGGATGCTGCCAAAGGGAACTGCTTCATGCATTTGGCCCTTTTCCTCCTCTCTGGCTGATGCTTTCTGAGATCACTGCTGGAGATCAGCCCAAGCAATACATACATCTCTGTGCCCGGCGTGGATGGAGGCACACGTGTAGGGCAGTTTTACTTGTCCAAATAATTTCCAGATGAGTGGGCAGCAGCACCATGCACGTCATCCTTCTGGACTGCCATGCTCATTAGCTAACTGATCCGACAGCAACCACTTAACATGTGAACCCTGCTAAAAGTAACTGTTAAACCGGTGGGTTGAATGAACTCCCACTGACGTTATATGGCAAATGCTTTGAAAAACATTTCAGAGCCCCAATGAGTTAAAAAGCAATCTATGCATTTTGAAAGCTGCACTGGAGGGGAATATGATGTTTTTGTATTCTTGTGGTGGAAAAAGTATACTTGAAGATATATTTTTTTAATCTTGAAACTACATGCAAGAGGAGAGCAGGCAGCTGGCAGACTTTGAAGAGCAGCTCCGGATGCCTCCGCAAAACTCGCATTGGGGTGGGGGCCCTTTTGCTGGCAGGTGAAGCAACTTCTGCCTTGAGCCAGCCCCTACCCAAGAGGCACTGCCAGTTAAGTGTGACCGATCATGTTCAGAGTTGCTCGGTTTAAAGTATAATTGTCCAAAGCTACAGATAAATATTAATCTTTCAACCAACTGCTTTATTAGATTGTAAAACCCAAAGTTCATAGAATCACAGAATAATTTACTGTGGAAGGGTCTCTGGAGGTCAGCTGGCTCATTTTCCAGTCAAATTCCGAGTATGTCTGGAAATGGGTATTTCACAACCCCTCAGGTCTTTTCCATTGTTTACATTACCATGAACAATTTAGTGAAACCAGTTGCGTTAATACAAAAATGCAGCATTCCCACATTTACCCGTTCCAGTGTCCTTTCCTGTCACCCAGGAAGTCAGAGCAGGAAAGCTAACAGGGAATCAAGGGAGCTTTGCAACGTGACTGTAACCTGGACTCAGGAGGATATTAGATCATATGCACTATCTCTTATTTTAGTACAGGATATTTCTTATTTCCTACAGCTCCACATTAAATGTTTGCATTTTCTTATTTAAGCCACTGTAAGTGAATCTCATAGCTGCATCAAGATTCCTAAATTTTCCATTAAAAAGTAGTAAATCTATTCTGTACTGGAAGGAAAAAAAAAAAGAGTAGTTTTTAAGAAGGCCAAATAATTTGATTTTTAAGTTATTACTTTTTAGGGATTTTTAAAAAAAAAGTCTTGAAAGCCAAATTTTTAATGGTAAGAATCTGGCAAACGTTAAAAAAATGAAGAACTTTCGCATGTATACATGCAGCAGTGTTTGCATGATGTTCTGTTAGAACAATGCTATGTCAACAGCTGAATTTATGTGACGAGGATGACTCCAACCATATTTATTTGCTCAAGGGCTGGAATACCTTTGTCAGAAAGCACAGGATGACTCCAGCACAGGCACTACGGGGAGCAGAATAGCTGAGATCATAATGGGAAATATGACCAGGACTTAAATGATTGATGTGGTTTTAGCTCTTTTTTATTTCAGCTATTTAAGTTAACTTGAGGTTAATCAAAACCTTTTTTTCCTAGCGAGATGGTTGATGTACCCACATGACAGTTCTATATAGTTATAGATGTGTCGAATGCTTTCTGCGATGATTAAGTAAAACAATATTGTTTAGAATAAATCAACTACAAGAAACAACCATGTGATTTTCTAAAAAGCTTAATTATGCATCGTGTAATTGCTTTATCTTAGCCAATTCAAGGTTTCCATTCTTGCTGCTGAAGGGTCAAAAATGAAGTATTCGAGTTTACACAGAATATTCAGGTTTTGCGGAGGGGAAGGCTTGATTCTAGGAATTAAAACCTAAACCAGTATTATTTGCCTGAGTAGAAAATGTGACATGTTTGAACTTGTTATATGTTACTAAAAGGCCTGGAAATTTGACTTAATATTGCAAAGCAAACAAGAAATATATCTTTTCCAGATTTTTCATTTCTGGTGAGAAATAAGGGCTTGCTGATGACAACTGTTTCTCTCTTGGTGAGTGTGTAATAATTTTCAAACCAGTTGTGTGAACCCGGTAACCACATCAATCAATGTACTTGAAAAGGAAGCCACCCACATTTACCGAAGTGTGTGACGAGATACGGAGGTTACGAATGAGTCTGAAGTCCCATCTGGAAAACTAGAAGCTTATTTTTTTTTAAGATAACCAGAATCTGGAGGAGTAAATGCAAACGTCTAACTTTTGTGCCCACAATTGCTATTGTATGACAATTTAGAGGCATTTTAGCAAAATGAAATCGAATGCACCTGGGATCTATGAATTTTGGTGGACTAATACAGAGTATGTGTTAAAGTAACAGTGTTAACCTCTGCAATAGACTCACTGGAGCTACTGTGCATCCAGGCCTTCCTGTTTGCTGAACGCAATGCATGATCTGCAGGGACTTACAGACATTTGGATAACTTTCCTGAAAGGCTGAAATAGCATTAAAGATTTCTGAACGAAACCCGATCAAAGGAGGTAGGCAGTGGCCTTGGATTGGAGCCTGCCTCTCCTCTCTGTAATAAAGGAGACAGGAACCAGCTGGTTTGACCACAGGAGCAATGCCCACCACGTTTGTTTCTGCTGCTAGCAAAAAGGTTCATCAGGTGGGACCATACCTGTTGTGACAGCGTATACCCGTGCCCACTCTGTTCTCTAGCAACCTCCTCGACCTCTCTGACACAGACTTGCCGTGGTTCCCTTCTGGTGCTGAAGATGAGCTGCAGCCTTGATTGTGGTCTTTGGTCCCTCTCTGCCAACCAGCCCTGGATGCTATTCCTGGCCGTGCCTTGGGGTGGTGGTGCAAGGGAAGCTGGCAAGAAACGTTACCTGGGGTGGGAGGGGAGAGGCAGGTCTACACATTGACAGCAAACACTCACATGTTGCTTGTGATATTTCAGACTGAAATATGACCAGATTCAAAACAAAACAAAAAAACCCTCACTTTTTTCACGATTAGATGATTTTTTACAGTTTTTTTTTAAACTATCATCTTTGTCAAAACATCAGTCTCTTCTGCTTACTCCTAGCCTTTTCTGATGGAGTCATTCCTACTAATTAGAGAAAATAGAGGAAATCCTTCATGGCTCTTAGACGAAGGTGGGTTTTGTCTGTTTTGCCTGGTTGCCTTATCTTGTGTTTCTGTCTGGTTTCTGAGGAAACTTCATGGTGACTGTGATCCTGGGCACTCTGCTTAACAGCCAGAGTGTAAAAATTTGGTGAGAATGTAGACTAAAATCTGCATAATCACTTATACAAAGTACACTCTTGTGAACTGCATTTCTGTGAGGGTAAAAATCAAAAGGGAAGCTTGAATGCATTTTTTTGTGTTCAGTGGAGGAAAAACTCTTTTCTTGCTAATATTCAGCCCTGTCCTCTCCTTGATGACACCCAGCAACTCTCTCTCATTCAAGGATTCTTCCTTCCTCCACCTTTCTATATTTTCTGGTCTCCTTCCTGTTCCTACCTGAATATGCTACTTGGGCAGCAGCAGGGAGAAGTCCCAACTCTTGTACGTGTGCCATTGATGAAGCACCATGTTCAAATGCCAGCATTTTGCGTGCCACAGGTTTGCCATTGCTGCACTAATGGCATCTCCACTGATTTATTTTTGCTCTTGGCTCGCTGCAAGCTTTTCCATGAGCTGCAAGGAAAACTGATTTTATACATGTGATTTTTAACGTGCTCCTCAGCTTGTAACGCGTTATCTGAAGGAAACAGGAGGAGTGCCAAGAAGTACGGCAGCAGATACTGAGCTACGTGCGGAGCCCCGGAGCTGCCCCTGCGGACCCGGCAGCAGCCGGCCTTGGCGGGGGTGGCTGGAGACCCCCCTCCCTCTCCCCTGCAGCAGCTGAGTCACAGCTGGGTCCGAGACGGATGAACGGGCTGGTGAGAACTAATCTGTTTGGAAGGTCCTGTCGCTACGGATTTTAGAAAGGATACAGTTTGAGGTATTTAAAACTCTATCATTGAATAAAATCCCCAGTGAACAATCCATTTTTAGAATATCAACATAAGTACTTTTTGCTTATGTAATCGATCCTAGGGCAATAAATACGTTGCCATTCATTCAATCCAATTTACTTTCGTAATTAGCGTGGAATAGAAATTGTGTGGTCAATATAATTACCATATCACACCTTTAGGTGCCGTTCCATCTACTTTTTTATTTATTAAAAACTACGCTGCTTTTTTTTTAACTCTGCAAACTCATTTTTTTTTACTAATTAAAAAGTATGTTGTTGAGACTAACCTGGAGTTGCATAAATCAATAACTCCACACAGAAAAAGAGAACAAATTGTACCTCTTATTTGCATAATGGACAAGATCTAAAACAAATTCCTTGGGTTAATGAGGGTCCTCGGGGTTGTTTGTGAGGATATACAGCCTCCTGTGACACCAATATGTTACTGATTGAAAAGTACTGCTCAGAGCCAAAGAAAAGAGGTGAAAAAAATCAGGAGCAAGCTGGTTGGGGGACTCAGTACACTGAAGCTTTTAGCTTGAGTGCATTGATTTTTGGCTGCCTGCATTGAGCTCCAGCATAAGCTGAGGATACAAATTCAGATTTACTCTTGCTTTGAGGTTCAAACTCAGTTCTAATCTCAGCTGGGGATTTGGCTAAGGCGCAGCTGAGTTCCCAAGTTTCTGTCACACTGACATGAGGTTATCTTTTTCTGTCTCAGAAAGAGAACAGTGCTCCCCAGAGGGATGGAAACACAAACACCCTGACGTGGGCAGGGGGTTATGCAGCTCTGTTAACTTAGAAGAGGTCTGAATCTTAGGCAAGACAATCGTGGGGCCAAAAAATGCTAGGGGCAGGCAGTTACAACATTAAAATGTCTCATATTTCCTATTCTGTTTCTACTCCATTACCTTTATCCTCTTATTCCAGGCAGTTAGCTCCCTCTTTCTCTTATTACCTTGCTGTGGCGTGGCCGGAGGCGTGCAGGGCGCTGCCACAGGTGCTCGTGCCTGCACGGACGGCAAAAAGCTTTTGCTGGAGTGCAGCGTTGTAGCGGCTCTGTGCAAAGGGGATTGCTTTGGAAGCTTGTTGTGTGCCTGCAGTTGGATGTGCTTTTATGGAGATGGCAAGAGGTGGATTCAAGGCAGAAGGGAAGGCCTCGTACCTCCCCCCCCAGTGTAAGATTACCTATTCCAAACCAGTAGGAAGCTGGTGCTGTTCAAAGTCCAACTGAGGACGGACAAAACAAAGGTTTTTTTCCTAAGCTTTATTCTTGAAATGAACTCTATTAACTGAATTTTTCCTGAACTATTCACCTTGGAAAGGTCATAAACTACTGACGAAGGGCTTCTAATACAAAATTTAAATGTTCTATTGGCACATTTCCCCTAACGTGTGACAAAAATTACAGTGCAGATCAAACACAGCACTGACTCCTGGTTTATTTCCTGTTTAATGTGCATCTTGAATATTGCAGCAGCAGAGATGATCTTATTTAGAGAGATGTTCTGAAGGAGGGGAAGTCCAATGTTTAAGTGAAGAAGGAGTTTTCCAATTTACAAGACAGTCACTTCTGGAGACTGGGGCTGCTCTTGCATCCTCATGCTCCGAGACTCTACTTGGAAAGGCATCCACTTATAGTACAATTGCTGCAACCTGTGAGGTTCCTCTTGCTGGTGCTCTGATAGCACCTTTCTCATCAGTGCAGCACGTTTCTGGGAGTTCAGAAGCAAACAGGCTTTTTCATGAGCTGAAACATAAATTACTTTATCATGACCATCAAAGCTTGGGCATACCAACTGCTCTGTGTTTATGAGTATGGATACTGGGAAGTTATCTGACAATGTGGGATGAAAACTATTGGTCTGATTTATGAAACAAATCAAAATTCGAATCTTGTGTGTGTCCCTGTCTCCTGTATATGCTGGAAGACCTTTAGCACAGAGGTCTGGTCCAGGCCAGGCCCTGATGAGATGGCCCAAGGGAGCAACAGGCTCCTCCAAACTGACAAAGCAGAGTGAAACCTGACACAGGAGGCAGAGCTGCAGCAGGTGGAGACCAGGGGCTGTGTGGGTTCCCCAGCCAAGCCCTGGGGTGCAAGCAGTCACCTCCATCATCACCTGCAGCCTCCTGAGGCCAACTCTGCTCTCCCAAACTTCCCATGGGAGGCACAGCTGCTCTACCTGCTATTACTCTCTTTCTCAACTGTTCAGCAGGGAAAGGTCGTAAACTTCTGATGAAGAGCTTCCAACGGGCATTTGGAGGGTAATGATTAAAGAACACTTTAGGAAGTAAATCTGGTCTTCAGCAATTCTCTCTTTTAGCTTAGAGCAAGGAAAAGGTTGCAGATGAATATATCTAAAGAAATCATACATTAAAGGAAAGCATTTTGTGCATGAAAGGCAGATATTTTGGTTAGCTCTGCTGGAAGATATAAACCAGTGCAGCTGAGTAACATCTACATGATCACAGTGGACACTGGTCTTTAGATCTGAGCCTGAAATCCCCAATCTATATGGAAAATATGCTGTGTTTTCTCCATGGATGTATTGCTTTTCAGACCATGAATCCTGAAGAAGAAAAGGTAAGTGAGATGCCATTCCAGAATTATGTCTTTTGTGTTCACAGAAATTTTTTCTTTTCTTTTTTAACTGAGAGTGACTGACTTTTCCAAAGAACTGAATAACTTGTGTAAATTTTTTACTCTTAATGGATACAGATTAAATGTGAAGCATACTTTTCAAAACAATAGTTGGTTTTAATTAATTTTGATTGAGGAGATGCAATTCTGTTAAGAATGACTATAATTTCATATCATACCTTGGTGTACTGTTCCCCCAGAGAGGAAGTAGAAAAACTATGTCCTCATTTGGCCTTTGCAGTTATTTCCTGCCCTATTGTGTCACCATAATGCTGTAGGACAGTGTCCCTGTTGTAATTTCTTGTAGTCAGTGAACATGAAAAGTATGGTTATGTTAATGACCCTTTCACCATAATTTCTCTGAAGATTACAGTTGCAAATCATGCCCACCTGGTACTTCCTTCTATGAATGAATCAGACCCTTAAAACAAATGCCACCTCCCCTTCTGGCCATCTAACTTGCCCTTAGCTATTTCTAAAAGGAACAGTATAGTAATTATTCACTTTATTCATTATCATAACAATCTGACGTGTCAAAAGAAACATGATTAGTATCTTTTCTTTAAATGGCAAGAATTCGCATAAGGTGCTGTGCAAATGAAATTGTACATAAAAATACACAAAAAAAAAGAGTTAATCACGTCAAAAATCAGCTCTGAGTGAATAGGAGTGATGAGATGAAGAAATGATGCATGCAATGAAGCTTCAGCCACAGGGGATATCTACGTTGCACAGGTAACTTGGGCTGTCAGACTGGTTTTAATTTTAACCCCCGTGTAGAACAGCCTGTAGCTGGAGTTTTAGACACCTTAAAACCAGAATGATTACAAATTCTGGTTTGGCTTTTACAAGGTGTGGGATCCGGCCCCTTTCCCCGTGCTGTTTGCCTCCCAAGGGGCTTCCTGCAGTGCCCCTGGCAGGGTGGCTGGGCTCTCTGGGGTCTGGGCAGATGGACAGAGTGCCTGGGTGGGAGAAGCTGGAGGACGTGCTGCTGCGCGGGCAGCTGCGGGAACAGAGAGGATGAAGCGCTTGAGGAAGGGATTTCATGGAGACCTGTACTGGGAGAAACCGAACCCGGGCGTTTGAGCCCAAAGGTCGCTGTCTCGGCAGCACCCAGGCCTGTCAAAAGCTGGGGGCTGCTGGCTTTCTGCCGTGTTCAGTCAGTCGGAGCACTACGTGTAGCTGAAAGACTAAGGGCTGTTAAGCTCCGTCTCAGTTTTGATCAAATACGCGTAGGCAATTAGATCCTGAAAACACATTCAAGGAAGGTGTGTATTTTACAGGTGGAAATTTCCGCCCATGCTTTTGGTTATTGAGCTGGTTATTTACATCCAAAAAAGTCTTTAAATGTATGTGTAGAGGAATTACTGATCTGATAAGGGAAGCTGAACAAAATTTTTTTCTCTGTTTCAGTACTACAGACAGAGCTTTAAAAAACCCCCAAACAATCCACAAAGAAACAAAACCCCCCACAAACAGGCAAACACCAAACCCACTTCTAAATCAATCCTGCTCTCCCTGTGTAATCTTCCATCCTGTATCTGTTAGTCTCTTGTCCTAAGGGCATCGTTCCTGCCCGCTTGAAGTAGCGTTGTGTGTGTCGTCATTCAGGGTAAGTGATTCTGGACCAACTTCTAGACCGTGTCCAGGACACAGACCACACGGGTGTGAAGTGAAGCAGGGTGCTGCCCTTGTCCGTACCTGAGTGTAATCCCTGCCCTGTTGGGAACGGCTGGCTGTGCTGGGAGTCAGCACATGTATCGTGCTGTTTAAGAGGTCTAGTCTGTTCTTCTGTGGAGAGAGAATATATATTCATATTAAATAAGCATTTTCTCATGTATAGAGAATGTTTGTTTATTAACTACTGTGCATGCACACATCTATATAAGGGAGGTTTTTTGTATTCTTTTTAATGTGGAATTTTTGCTGTGTAACATCATTCTTCAAAATGTCTGTTGCATCTTGTCTATGATCTATAAATCTAAGAATTATGGAACAATTCTCAGCGATTTGTAGATGTCTGAAAATTGAATCCTACTGTAGAAACTTAGTGAATTAAATTGCCCCGATGCCTGTGGTTTTGAGAGTTTGTAAGCCTTCATTCTACGCAGGGGAAAAAAAAAAAGACGCATTAAGTAAAGAGAAATTCTGCGAGCTGAAGCCAGCAGAGCTTCTGCTGTGCTTTACCTATCGTTCTTCAAAAGACGTTTGATCCTTAGATAAAACATTTGTTAATACTTTAAAGATTTCAACATAAGATCTTTAAAGATTTTCTCTTTTTCTACAGTAAAAACCTAATAATATGTCATAATTTTACTTAAGTATTAAACTCCTTTCAATATCTGGAGCTAACTGTTCACCCTATGCATTCAATAACAACAATGTAACAGAGGAGACGGGAATCAGGGAGTAAGAGGAAGAAATAAGGGTGAGGGAAATGAGATGGAGGTTTAGCATCATTTCAGAGATGGGATTTAACTCTGAGGTCTCTGACTCTGTGCTAGTGACATGAAAAAGATAATCTTTTTATGTCATTGATAGGCAAATTGTTGGAAACGCTGAATACAGGGCACAGAAACTAATTAAAAAAAGAATTAAAAGATGAAAATATCCTTTCAGATACAAAAATCATGTTATTAGATAAACTAAGGTTCTGAGAGTCTTATTCTCTCTTTTTTCCTATCATTTTTTTTTTTTTTTATCAGTTTGCAGGAAATGGAGCAAAGCAGAGCAAACAGAAAAGAGTGGCAGGGTGTTAATTGAGACCTGATAATTAAGTGAAGCATAGTCAAGGAACAAATATCCTTCCAGCTTGCAGCGTGAAAATCACGATGGGTAGCACCTATGGACTCAGCGCTGCTGAGGTAACCCTTGGAAGCTGCGGTGAAAGCCTCGGTGACACACAAGTCTTTGCCTGAGAACAAACGTTAGCAGGTGGGGAGTTTCATAAAACTGTTTTTTTTTTTTTTTAATTGATCTTTTTCTTCTTTTCCATCTCTGTCTTGGTGTCTGGGCTGTTGATGGGTATGAAATGGAAGGGATGGACTCCCTTGGCGATAAAAAAGCACGGGTGAGCAAGCGGCGGTTGCAGGGTAATGGCAACAGTGCCTTGTGCCAGTCTCAGCTGAGTGCTGAGAGATTAAATAGATTAAATGACAATAGATGCAAGCTAATTGAATTCAGTGATATAGGAGATGAAATCAGAGCAGTATAAAATTAGGCCTAAGATGGAGATTGTTATTTGACTTTTTATCAGCTCTCTCTTTGGGTTGCCAGAGTCAGGAGCTCTTCCAGTCGTTAGAAATGAAAATAAAACAAAGAACACACACTGAAAAAGAAAGAGCTGCTCTCCTGTTTGGTTTTTACAACAAAACAGCTTTGCAAAAGATTTGCAGTATTTTAGAAAATTAATAATTTGAGAACCATCTTAGACTGAAGTTGCTTGGATTTTCTTTTTTTTCTTTAGAGAAAGATGACTTGAAGTTTGAGTGTTTAAGTGGCTGTTGTCCTGATTGAAGGTAAAAGTCTCCTTTATAAAGTTAAAATGCTCAGAAGTGTAATGAAGTCTGAGACAACGCAATTGTGACTCATTCTCTGGATTTTGTTGTAGGCTCAGACAGAGGTGGTGGTTAGACTCCCCTTCTCCCCACCCCAGCTCCACCCCTTCAAAGAAGTGTGTTGTATGGAAGGACCTAAATTTAGGAACTGATGAGTTTTGTATCCAGTCAGGAAGAGAGACTGCTAAACTTAAGGGACAGTACAGGAAATAAAATAGACATGAAAGTGAGCAGAATATAATAGGAAGAAGGAAAGTTTTAAAATGAACAGAGCAAATTGAGAGCAAAGCTGTAGGTATGTGTTGTGTTTTTCTGGGCCTTGGATTTAAGAGAACAACTGTGAACTTGAAGCAGAGGATGAAGGGTTTGATTTGAATATGAATGTCTGGCAGGATCTGAGCAGCATGAAAGGGATAATTTTAGCAGCAACTTTTTGAATAGACTGGCTGGGAACAAGCTGAGATATAAGTAGGCTAGACAGGCTATAGCTAAGATCAAGGATGAGCGGGGAAAAAAGCATGAAAAGCAGGCAAAATTCACCTACGTGCAAAAAAGTCTAGCAGAAGCATGTGTGACTTTCAGTAATACCTGTGTCATGATTTGTAAATTTTATTGATATATTGGGTTTTGGGGTGGCAAACAGAAATTTCACTCAGGCAGTCAGGGTATATGTTCTGGTATACATTTACGTGTGCAGTGCGCCAAAGGTTTTGGTGAGGGAATGTAGGGGAGGTTATCAGGGTATGGATTCTGCTGAGACATCCGACCAGATGCAGGAAGGTGACTTGTAGTAAAGATGAACTTTAGCAATCAGTATGTGGAGTCAGAGGTTATGGCAGGGTATCCAAGAAAAGAGCAAAATATATACAACATTGTTTAGATCCAATGACAGACTTACAGCAAAGATTTTGAAATTCTTTTTCAGACCCAATACCTGCTTGTGCTGTAGAAGTAAAATGTCAAAACAAATACAACGATTAATGAACTAATCAAAATGGTAAGAAAAGCATCTAGCACTTTTTTCCGCTTACTTTTGTAACAAATGTGTTTTAAATTCCACAGTGATTAATTGCATTAGAAGAAAATACCATGCAATGGAAGTTTAATAGGCATAGGTGAACACTGAAAAAGGGAGTGCGCTGTAAAAGACTTAAATAATGTTTCCAGCCAAACCATTTGGAAGACTGAATACCTTTCTCCATTGCTTCAAAATTTTCTGTCAGAGCCACTTCACTTTTCTTGCTACACAGAAATGTAGATTATCTTTGATTTAAAAACAAAAAACTCTAATTTACTCACTTCCAGATCTTACTTTCATTATAGAAAATTTAAAATTCTGGCACTGGCTTCACTAGAGGCAGGAATGAGCTTTAACTCGCTCTTTTCAACATTTGCACATTTAATAGTTGATATAAATATTTCCAGGATCTAGGGTCTTATTTGCATGTAACAGAACCTATAAAATCCCACCACAATCTTCATTTTATGTCATACAAGGATGTCATAGAGTGGTTTTCATACTTATTAACCGAGTAACCAATAAAACCTG
>VXBL01008804.1:825510-860208 GCA_013400195.1 Aramus guarauna
CCCCCCCCCGGGCGATGAGACCCAACTATTAAATTGACCAAAAATGAAAGAGGTTAAGTTCATTTATAGTGTAATGCAATCAAATTAATATTATTAGCTTAGGACTATATTCCATGCATTTACATACATTCCCTTTAAGTATCACTGACCATAATTGGATGCCTTTCCCAACTCTTCAGTATTCTAGCCAATGTGACTTAATTTTTTTCATGAATCACTTTGAAAATATTGAGAGTTCCTCTACCTTATAATATTACTTTATTAGCTGTTATCCCATGCACTCATCCCATTATCTATTGCCTGCAAATGTCAAATAAAATGTAGTCACATATTTCATTCTAAAAGTGTAGATATGCTTTCAGTGTGAAGTAAAATGACTGGGATGATAATTTTGAATGAGCAGTCCTATTAGAACTTATCTGCAAGGAATACACTCGAGACTCAGGAGAATAGTGTTATGTCTTTCCCCACTAAAAATAATGATATCTGGTCTGAAATTTCCAGCTAAAATGAAATTTCCGTAAATAACTAGGGAACAGAAAATGTGTCTCACTTGCAGCTTCCCTCTCCCATTGTTTTTCAAACACCACAAATAAATTTTTCATTCAGAATTTTTATGCTTGTTAGGGTCAGAAATTTGAACAGCTTTCACTGATGGACAAATATGTGAGCTATTTTGAAATCTGAAAATCTGTTTGTAAGTTCCATAAATAGGAACAATTGAATGCTGAGCTGTAACAAAAATCTGGCCAGGACTGTGTGTGCTGAGCGCTTAAGAATCAATCCCTCAAAGTATAAATGAATAGCTTTATCAAAGGAAAAAATAGTTGAAAAGTATTGAGGAAGCTACCCCCACCCCAACACCTGACGTTTTTGTTGTCTTCTAGTCCAGCCCATCCAAAACCACACGGAAGCCAAATCACCATCTCTCGAGATGTGTTTTTGTACAGCGTACTGTGCTGGGCTACTGTCATGTCCCCTAATCAACTAGTAGGGTAACTTGCGAAATCTCACCTCATCTCAAATGGCCATACAAATATGTAGAAAATGTAAACTGTGAAATCACAGCCTTGGAGAAGCAAAGATATCACATACAGATGTAGGGCTGAGATTTCTTCAGGGTTGAGATGGCTCCTAATTGCTGGTTTGTAGCACAAAGCAATTAATTTTCTTGTGCTCTTTCTATTATTCTCCTTAGAAAACATTTAGCTAGACAAAATATATGTTGTTCTTTTCTGTAGTCCTTAACAAACATAGCTCTGATTAGTATTTAGAATTATTACTCATTTTTGACCTTTCTTTAAAGTACCTGTGGTACAGCTAATGTTATTCATATTCTGAGTACAAGAAAAGCTTTGCTGTATTTGCTCTGTCTTACCTATGATTTTTTTCATGATATTTCCATTAAGAAGCATATTATGTCTTGTATGATATCCATTAAACATAGCTTGTTATTTTCCTGTGGGAACAGATGGTTCTTTTTTTTGTACAGATTCTGATTTGACTCTGTGCTTTAAAAAATGAAGATGACTTTCTGGGATTCCTTCATATTTGTGCTTTAAACTTGAACTGACACGGGTGAAAGCTGAAAGTGTAAGTACTCAGCTCTGTTTTGCTGAACACTGAGATCTTTCAGTCCTCTAGCGAGAAAGGAAAATTCTGTGTATTAGAGATTGGTAAATTTGTGTCTGTATGTCACTCTGTATTCTTGTTGAGAAAGAAAAGTTTTACTGCTCAGAGGCTGAGGACCTCATCCTTCTGATCACAGAAGAGATTAATTAGACAATTAGGGCTGACTTGCAGCAAAATCCTTTAAAAGCAGTAACCAACCTCTGGGAGTTGGAACAGGAAGGAGCAAACAAGGAAGTTGTTCTGGATTTTCAGAGGGAATTTGGCAAGAATAAGGAAGATGGCAACTGTGAAAATAAGGGAGATGATCCAAGGAATGATAGAGATGATGAAGGTGACTAGATGCAGGAGCTGTGAGTGATTATTTTAGGGTAGAAGGAGTGTTTGTGTGCCAGCAGGGCTGCCTGATGGACACAGGGAAACAAAGATCCAAGGACTGGAGATACTGATGAATGCTTTTCTGAAAGTGAAGCAGGTAACAGAGCAGAGGGGTGAACTGGCAATACAGTTAAGAATCTTTATGTGCTTGCTGAGGGAGATGAACTCAGGGAATATGGACACTCTCTACAGAAGAATCAGGCAAAGAGGAGGAGCCTGGTTAGTGGAGGAGAGATGGAGCTGAGATGATGTCTGCTGTATGTCAGTAACAGAAGTTTTGATTTCACTGATAAAGTAACTGTACAGTCAGCTAAATGGGCCTAGGGACTTAATTGTAGAGCAAGCCTACTCTAGAGAGTTGCTTCAGGTTAAATGCGGTGTAACTATCAGCAGTCTGAATCCCAAAGAAAGAGAGAAATGAAGCCTTAGGGCATCAGTAGCCCGTGGCTGAGGCACCTTTTCTCTAAACTAGTTTTAGTCTAGACGCTAGCAGTGTGCTATATAGCTGTAAACACACATAGACATTAGACACATAGGAAACTGGGTGGTACAGGGGCTTCCCTGACCTTCGTTATGGAGTAGAACAGGCTGAGGAGGGACATTCATCAAATAGATCAATAGAACATATCTCAACTTTTCTTAAAATTTTGTTTATTGAAAACTGCTATTAGTTATACCTGAATGAAACCCGAGGGGTACTTGAATTTAAAGTTTCTCTTGATTTACATCACCATAGAGAACGAACTGAGTCCATTGTCCAACTTGTCTTTTAAACCTTATATTCCTAAGTTTCAATGATTCTGTATATATGAATTTTTGACTCTTGAAGAAAATGTTGAGATATTGAAAACTTCAAATTTCTTTGGAAGAGCGTATAGTGTCTGATTCTAATAGAGTCAAGCTCCTCCTATCTCTAAGATTAAACAAGGATACCTGAAAATACCTGCAAGGGTGTTAGTTGTCCTTTGAGAGTCTACAGGGCAAAGAGACTCAAAAAGAACACTGAAAAATGAGAAGACTTAAGTTAAAGAAATAAATTTTATCCAAACTGTTTCAGGAGTTGAACATATATTAACTATACTTTCAGTATGGTTTATTTGTTAAAACTTTTGGATAATCTTTTTAATGTGTTAGAACCAACCAGTATCACCACTTTTAGATCTTTTGCTGCAAAAGTGATGAGGAGGAAAAAATAAAAACAAGAAAGTAGGGTTTTTGTAGGCAAAGAGGTGGAATTAGAGCCACTCATGTTACTGAGGTGCCTTTGTCCTCATCTGCCTTCCTTTCTGAAAAAGTGCTCAAGTGCCCTCAGACTTCTGCTTGTGTTTCAGAAATCTCTAACTAGCTAACTTCCATTGGGAACATGGCAAAATCAGGAAGGTAGCTATCACAAAGGCTTTTCTACTGATTCATCTAATGAAAAAAACCAAACCCCCAAACCAAACCCTGAACATATGAACTTTGTTTTAGTGTCTTTGGCCAGCAACAACAAAAATTGTTTTAAAACCTACGAGCTGCAGCTCCTGGATGAGTGAATCAGGGGAGAGGAAAAGCATCTGAAAAGATAACAGCCTTAGACATGCTCAGAATGGCATTAATCATCCTACTCCAGAGAAGACTGAAATGCTGACAGAAACAGCTGTTCAGGTGAACAGCACCTGAAAACTGTTTTGTAGGCTAACTCCATTAAACTGATGAGACCTCCTGTTGGAGCCTAATGGGAGCAATAAATTCCCGGCATTTGACAGAAATGTGGTGCACAGTAAATCCAAGCATCTTCTGTTCATGTATTCCTGAGGCTTTATGGCTGCACCTCAAAGGTAGATATCACCTGATAAATCCTGAATCTTTGGATTATTTTTTTCCCATCTTTCAATCAACGTGAAAAATTCCCAAAAATGCAATGGACAAGGGTTTGCTTTTCTGGTTATAAACAAACAGGAAAGCATAATGATATGTAAAGTCCCATAGGCTATGCAAATAACTGTAGAAAAAAGGTATTTCCAGTTCACAACAAATTATTTTATTTTAGCAATGAAATTCCAATCTTTTTCAAGTTAAAGAAATGATGGGCCAAACTGTAATAAATATATATCTTGAAATAGTTTTGGAGAGATGAATTCTACTCGCACAGAATCTTTTGTCATTCAAAGTTTGAGATGAGGGTATGCAAATTTTGCACTGAATATATCTCTTAATAGAATTGTCATTCTGCTTGGTTAAAGGTGATACGGTTGGAAGATGCACAAGGAATCAGCTGGGAATATTTTTCTTTACTTGATAACCTCCAGACTATTTGTTTGTAGTAAGAAAATCTTCAACATTTTCAGAGTAGCTTTAAGCTAGAACACCTTTCCTACTAAAGGAGTGGAAAAGGGAAACTGTCCACATTATAACTTACTTTATAGGTATCTTCTGAGCCATGCTTTTTTTAGGTGCCAAATTCAAAAGGTCTCTGTATTCTACATTCATAACTGTTCTTAAGATTTTTTTTTAGATAACATGTGCTATTTAACAGCTTATTACATCTCTGACAAATTCTAATGTGTACTATGTTTACAACGTGGGACTGGAGATACCTATTATGCAATGATAAATTGTATTGTTACAAACTCCCTCTACACTCTCTCTTAAGATGCTGAATAAATAATTTTTTTTTTTCTATGTAATTACCTTGGTTTTGGGTAGTAAGGCAGGAGATATTCACTTGTATGACAAGGAAGTAATGTTTCCAATGCACTTAGTCCATTTGCGTGTTAAAAAAATACAGAATTGAAGTATAAGCATATCTTTTTCTATTTTTACAGTTATATGCGAAAATATCAGATAATCCAATCAAGGCAGAGCAAAACTTCCAATTATCTAACATAATTATATTAATTAATAGGTTTTTATTTTAAAAGTGTAATTTTCTTGTCTCTGTTTAGAAAAGAAATTCTGAAAGTAGAGGGTATTAGAAGAGAAGAGGGCAGAGGTCAGGATAATAAGTCCTACATTAGTCAGATCTGGCAAAAATACCCCAGACCCGGGTTTGCAGTCTGTCAAGTGTCCTATCAGCATCCAGAAAATTTAAGTAACTATAAAGGAGAAACTAAGCCTTCAGTTTTTGATGGACCATTGGCCTATAGGTTTTAGAGCCATTTTCTTCGTGTGTGCACTTTGTTTGACTTACAGAGATATTCAACTGACTCTAAGAAAAATCCATGCTCCAGCCTAGCAAAAAAGTTTTCCTATTACAGTCTTTGTTTTGCAATTAGACTTGATAGACTTTTGTAGAAGAGACCTCATTCATTCAGCCTAGTTTTGGTTTCACATACTTGTCGTGTTTAGACGGCAAGTGTTAAGATATTGCAGAGATTGGCAGTAGGACAAATCCTCTGGTGTACTGTTACTGTATATCTGTTTAAAAAAGAGTAATATTACTTCCTTCAAGGGTCTTTCATCACTATTTTAATAGCTTGAGAGCCTATGAAAGATGGTCAGATCTTATGCTGTAAGGTGTGGATAGTACGTGTAAGAAAACAAAGAAGGCTTCAACTCTTACTTAAATCTTCTCGGCTTTGGTAACTTTGCAAAATTGAACAGGTCTTTTGTAGCTCTATTGTTTGATGATATTTCCATAAAATTTGTGGCTTTTTGTTGTGGATTGAAAGTCAGAAAATCGACTGGATGCTTGTTACCTTTCAAGAGCTTGTGTTTTACTTCTGCAAAAGTCCTGAGACACTGCCATCTTTATGCACCCTTCTCATTAAGCGGGCAGGAAGAGAAGGAACAGGGAAGGAACACAAAGGGCAGCTGCGATCTGAAGATTTCCCTGGAGAAGATGAGCAAGGTACTATCTGGGCTGCCAGGAGGTGAAATCAGAAAAATGTCTGGTTTTAGCATGTTGGGCATGACTTAATTCTGTCAACATCAGCCAGATGGAAAATATGCTGACAGGCTTTGAACTACCACTGACAGGCTCAAAGGGCACTGGGGTCACAGTGCGATTAGGTGGCACAACAAGGACACTTTGATAACTAGCCATGTTACTAGTCTAGTGTGGTAATTTGTGTGAAGCACTAACATTGCTGTTATTCATGATTTTTTAATTTTTATTTTTTAAGTCTGGCTTTCTGCTGAAATGCTGTTTTTAGTATTGTATGTTAGGGTTGCTCTTTTTATTACTGTATTTGAGGGTCACATTATGTTGTGCAACCATCCAGATGGGTGGAACTACAGGCAGAATTATTTGGCTTTTAATGCATGAAGTAAAACCTACTAGAAAAAATACTGAATTCATGGTGTGTTCCCCAATGATTAAATACTGAGGAAAAGAAGGAAATAATATGTTAAAAATCAATGCAGTCTTTGTGCTTTTGTGTTTTTCTGAAGGACAGGGTTTGTTTTCTGATGATGTTTCAGATGTTCTTGCAGTTATTTTATGGACTACTTTTCCAGCTGCCCTAATACCAATCTCCTTTAAGTTTTCCTCAGTCTATAGATGCTCCAGGGAATACTCAGTTTCACAACAATGCGCGTGCCTCCCTGCCTGTACTGTGGAAAATGCTGTGCATTATGATTTCTTTTGAAAAGTCCGTATGTTTGATCATGTAATAAGGTCGAGGTGTTCTTCATAGATGCTTTTATAGTATTATGTCCATGACCTGATATGCCCTAAGAGAGAGAAGCAGGTAGTTAACCGTTTAGTAGCTCTGTATGTGTATGCAGCAAGAGATTACAATCAGTCATCGCATTATTAAAATGGTCTCAAGTGATCACGTAAGCATTTTATTCGTGCATAAAAACAAGACTGGATCATTTGTAGCTATCCATACCTAGACATCCCCCTCAGGTCTCTCTTCTGGGAGACAGCAGCGCTCTGTGTTTTGTCCCTTGGCTTAAAGCTGTGATGTTTCTGGCCAATTTATCCCACCTTTCCTTATGCTGACGTTAAAAAGCTGGTTCAAACATTGTGCCACCATTGTTAGTACGCTTAACTAATCCTTTAATCCTATTCATAGTTTCTGTTAGAGGGTGAGGTCCTGATAATCCTTTTGGGCAAATTTGCTTTTCTTTCATTATCTCTGCTGGTGTTCAGTCCTTCCAAGTGGCTGCTAGCCATAAAAATATGGTGAATTTTTAGCTAATTACAGAGACAGTAATTGAAGGACTTCTCACTTCAAATTTTACTCTTTCTGTCAGTAAATATGAACTCAATGAGTCATTCTACATGGCTTTGTTGTGACCGGTCCCATAAACCACATGCTTACGCCTCCAGTTAAAGTGGGGAAGTCTATAGCTTTAATGATGGCTTGGAAATCTCTTCATAGACAAAAAGGAAAATGTCAGAACTGGGGGATTTTAAAGAGGTCGTGTTTACATATCTTATTACTACTTTGCTGGCAGTCGATCCAATTTAAGTAAAAGTTCCCAGCTTCTTAGAAAACATACCTCCTCAGCTGCTCATTAATCTAAATCTTGACATTTTCTGGCTTTAAAAATAACTTAATACAAGCAAAGTCATCTTTGGCATGATTGTTTTTATCTATATAATTTTGTACCTTTGAAGTGTCGCCATGTGCATGGTTCAATCACCACCACCAATGGGGGAGGACGGGAATAAAGAGTCGAATGTAGTAACCTCTTACACCAGGTCCCTCGCTGACAGAGTAACTGTGGCCTCAGGGGCTGTGATGTTCTTTTGGCAAACATCTGATAAAATTATCTTCTGAGAGGGGCAAATTTGGAGAAGCAAAGATTTTCCAAAATTTGTGGCCCTTGATTAAACCCCACTTTCATTCAACAAGCTGTTGTCTCTTTTTGAGACGGCCGTTGTCTAAATGGCTTCTGGAGGAGCGATTAAACGTTAAAAGTAGCAGTTTAAGAAGTGAGCAACTCTGCTGACGAACATGCTGCCTGCAAATATCCTGCCAAGGGGTGGAGATTTCCCCCAGGACAAGCCGCCTGCATGGCGAGCAGTGGCTTTGCGTTCAGAACCCAGCAGCTCTGCCTCGCTGCCGGGCCGGCTGGGAGCCCTCTGCAGTGTCAGCTGAGAGGAGCTCTCCCACGGACAGCTGCCGGCCACCAGGACATGTGCTGTCGGGCTCCTGAAATAGAGTCGTCTTTCCCAGGGAATGCATTGTAAAATTTCAAGCTTTGCTCTTTTTTCCTTTTTCTAGCATGCGGGCTCTTGGCAGTGTTATATTTATTGCAGTTTTGTTGTCTTGGCAAAGAATTCAAAAGTGTTTGCGTGCCTCAGTGGACCAGTGATAGACTAATGATATGTAGCAACAGTAAATGCTTTTTTCTGCACTGCAATCATGTTTCATAGGTACCACGCTGGAAAATGAGACCGGTGTTTGAGTCCACCCTGGCAGTTCAGTGTGGATATGCTGTTCTTAAGGCAGGCAGCTCGTACCTGCAGTGGAGGGAGCCAAGGGAAGGCCCTGGCAGTTTTTCCATGACCTTTCTCCCGATGGAGTTTTTCTATTGCCTGGAAAAATATCTGGAGCCATAACTGTGATTGCAGAGGATTTCACCGAGAGAGGGCTATGCTTGGGTGTGCTGAGAGTGCCCGGGTGTGCTCCCCACTGCTCTCGCTCCAAGCTCTTGACAGTTCATCTTTAGGCACGATAGGAGGCAAACTATAAGCACTATAGGAGGCAAAGCACAAGAAAGAAAAACCAAAAAACCCAAACTAACAACAAAAAAAACCCCACCAGAAAATATATCTTGCCAAAAGCTATACATGTGCAGAAGCACTTTTTACATATGCCTGGCACAATGCATTCCCTGCCTGTAAAACTTATCTTATTAAAACAGACAGCTGGTTAATGGAGACAGAAATGTATTTTTCCAACTAAGCATTAATGCCAATGAAAAACAACATTGGTTTATTAAGAACAAAACTACCATTTTTTTCTAGACATTTTTGTGCAATTCTATGGCATCGGAAGAAAAGATAGTAAATATGTAAAGCTGGCAAGTTATGAAAATTAAATAATGAAACATGCTTTTCAAAAACTATGAAGAATTATACTCTCAAAGCTATCTGAAAAGCTTGATTTTTGACCTATGTTTTTCTAATAGTGCTCTTTTAATTGTCTTAGAGCTGGTTTCCCTGTTAAAGAGATCTGAAAACCTGGTAGCTGTTACTACAGCTGTGTAAAAAGGAGATTACAGAAGTTCTTCCTCAGAACATGCAAATCTTGAATGATACTTTATATTCAACTAATCTTTTTTTCTGATTTCAGATTATGGTTTATGAGTTGTGTAGTTTAAAAATTAAGGCAATTTGATTAAAAATGTAGCCAATGAAACTGGAACCATCAAGGTACATTGCTCCTGGCATAGAAAAGAGTGTAAATCACTGATACATTGCAACTGATTCCACAGAAAAATCCACACTGAAAGTCCAACAGCAGCAATTATTTCAATAACCAGGCCTTCCCCATCCGAGTTCAGACTCTGGGCACCCACCAAGCAGTCTGATCAAGGAACCGAGGCTGAATTTTCCACCCATGGCAAAAGCTTCATCTTTTCCGTTCCTCTCATAGGTCAAAGGGACCCGCTCAGCACATATCCATGTAAAGCTTTTGAGTTCTTCACTGTAGTTTTGTAAAACTATCCCAAGAATGTAACACAATGTAATTTCCTGGTTTGGAGTATTTTTAAAGGGGAAGTGAAATAATTAATAATATGGGTATATTTTATATTACAGTCAACCAATACTATCAAATTACTATGCTCTCATCACTGAAAATACTGGTCTCCTGTATGACATGTGGAAGAAAGAATTAATGTCCTCTTCTGAGTTCACTCAAGCTGAATGTTTTGTGAGAAAGCATGTACTTATGACATATAGAGAAGACTACCTTGAAAGTTTGTGGGGTTTAATCTCTGGCATCCTCATGTAATGCTGGGTGGGGATCAGGTACAGTGGTCCAAATTTTGTTCTTAATCATATAATTATGGTTAAATATTTATTTGTCCAAATTAAACATCTGATGGTCTTTATCAGCAGGCAAAACCATACTGCATTCCAGACTAGCTCTATTTTATAACTTCTGCAGGTCTGATATTGAAGGCAATGTATGGATGAAGGAAGGGAAAGTATTCTGTTCATGTATCAGGCCTAATTCTCAATTTTAAACATGTCCTGCGTGATAATATTGCACGGCATGTGACATCTCCACTGGAATCCTGCTGAGGATGTGGGAAAATGAATATCCCACAGTGTTACCCAGGGACAGCTCACTGTGGCGGGGTCAGTTTGGGTTATATTCTTACAGGTTTAGGCTTCAAGTCATGGAGACAATTGGAAAACTACAGCTGCAGAATATGGAACATCCTCTGTAAGGAGAGAATACAGATATAAACACTGTCTACAGAGACACCTAGATGCCTTGCGGGGGGCGGAAGAATAACTGTTTAATTATAGACACAATAACAATCACATCTGCAGGGAAACACAGAATTCACTGCAGAGAAGTGTCACTATGATATAATCTACATATGTTAATTGCTAGGTAATATTTTTAAATTATGCAAATAACTAAACAAAACACAAACATGCTGTAGCCTTTTAACGAGGAGTTAAAGACCTATGACACCTCATAGAAAAGTCTGACAAACACTATTTAGACGTGATTGTGCCTCTATGCTATAATTTTTAAAATCCTTTTTATTATTAGGAAAATTTCAAAGGAACTTCAGTCTTTGTTCTCTGATGTCTGGTCTTCAGAAGCCTCTATGTAAATTTCTGCATAGCCAATCCAAAATACACCCGAGAGCTGTGATTTATCAGGTAAGCTCTTACATATGTTGATTTTCAAACTTCTAGTGATAAGATATTTGATTTTCTATATGTTTTGGTTTGTTGGGTTTTTTTTTCTTTTCAGTTTTCCCCTCTGGTACACTGGTCCTCTCCACTATACTTATGCTATATCCCAAGCACAAACATTACGTGTTCTAATAGACACAGCACCACTGGCAGTAGGCAGCTTAAGCTTCTGGATGCCTCTCAAATCTCATTTGAACAACATATGGAAATCATCCTACAACTAGCTATATTTTCTGGAATACGAATTTCTACAGAAAATGTTCTGTTGGAAACTTGGCGGTGGAGGGGAGATAAGGAGAAACAGAATATAATAAAACACAGGGGAAGACACTTACCAAAACCCCTTGTGATCTGGCTTCTATGCTTCCCTGTTTGAATTCAGCAATTATTTTTTTACATGCAGTAAATCCTTTTATTGGATATTTCTTGTTCTTTAATGACTTCACTACAGGGTTGCATGGGTCGATAGGAATGCCTTTTCCAAAATCCATTAACATGGTTCTTGACTGAATGCAGTCCAGGCATGTTAATCACCATTATTCTTCAAGAATGTCAGACTACTCGAGTTTCTGAATGTGAATTTCATGTCTAAGAATCAATGTGTTCCTTATTTATATACAGGATCAGGTACCTTGCATTGTTAGCTTCAAAATGTGCTATGGAAAATTTAATAAAGATAAAGAAATCTCTTTAATGTTGGCAAAGACTCACCCATTACTTGCTTATAAACTGAAATTAAAATTACAGTATCATCTGCACCTTTCTTATCTAGATGATTGTACAATTCAGAGAAACATCCACTTCTTCCCATAGTATGTCTCTTCTTCTTTGACTCTGACACATGCATATTAAAAAGAAGCTTCACTTTTTTTGATGTGTTTGCATCAGAAGAAAAGCTATACTATGATTGATGCCAGTGGGGTTTGACAAATAGCAACTCTACAGAAATTATACAAAAATTTCCTCCCATATTTCCTCTCAACTGTTCTGCCACTTTGATGAAATGGTTATCTCTCTAATCCATTTCTCCAGCTAGAAAAGTGTTTCAGAAACATATCCTTCCCTGCAGTTATTACTATGATAGAACATTTATTATCCAGCAAATGAGGCATCACATCCTCTGATAATTCTCTGAAAAAAATCTTAGGAATAACTTCCCTCTATTGTGCATATCAATGATCAATTAAAATATCACAAAAGTCTTGTATAGTCTGCACAAGACAGAATGCAAACTGTTCCACTGATCAATATCCAGTGCAGAAGTACGTTAAAAAACTTGTGTGGACAAATTTCT
Organism: Aramus guarauna; assembly: GCA_013400195.1. Classification (NCBI taxonomy): domain Eukaryota; kingdom Metazoa; phylum Chordata; class Aves; order Gruiformes; family Aramidae; genus Aramus; species Aramus guarauna. Next base: position 837,636 of record VXBL01008804.1, read on the forward strand.
GCCTTGTGCCGAGGGGTGGTTTGACACACCACTTACGCCCTAAACCATCCAGACTGTGGATTGTGGAGTTGTGAATTATTGTTTTCATGTACGTGAGCCCTGGCCAATTTGGCCTTGAAAAATATGTCTGTAATGCACTAAATGATTGTGGCTTCTGGGCCTGGGTGTTCTGGGCTGCTGTAGGAAAGTGAGAAACACCGCTAGAAAAAAGGTACTACAAAAGTCACTAGTAGGCTTTGTACAAAACCAGTCCCTTCTTAACTATTTGCTTTATTTAAAAAAAATGGCGGATTAGAAGGACTAAAACCACATGGGAGCTCTAAACCCACCACACTGCTTTAATGATGTTTCTGTTCAGTCACATTTTTGTGTAGTCAGTTTACAAGGAGGCAGATGAAACTCAAGGTATTCATCAGAGAATAGAGAAGTTAATTTTAATGTTGGGTTTTTTTTCAATGTTTGAACACTATTTTTTATAAAATTGCCTAAGAGTAAGATGAGAAAATATTTGCTGACTGACATGGGTTGTTTGCCTGTCTTCAGTCTCGTTTTATGTGTATACACATACATATATGTGTAGGTACCTGCTATATGCAAATGCATTCAAATGTGGAGCAGGCACTATTTGTTAACTTTGACCACGTTCTTTATTGATTTCCTTAGAATATTATTTCCTCATATTCATATTATTTCTGTCCTCCACAAGTAGCTTCAGAAACATCTAGCTTTTATGGCAAGGCGTTACTAAAACAACCCACTGAAGTACTGTTCTATCTAAGAGAAGTTTTCAAACACAGTTGACTCTTACTTTGAAAATACAATTTTTGAATAGTAATGATTCTTAAAACTCATTGTTGTGGATTCCCTTCCTTCCTATGGCTGAGCTTTAAAAATAAATTTCAGCTATACAGATCAATGCAAACCCATAATTTCATAATGAGAAAATTTATTTATTTATTTTAACATTTTGCTACTGCCTTTTCTTTCCTTAAGCTCAAAGCAAATCAAAATACTTTTTTCTTTAACTAAGGCAATAGATTATGTGATGTTGTTTATATTTTGCACACTACAAATTAACATTGGAACACTGTTGCTACTGCGTCTTCAACCAGTACATTAGGAACCATCTTGTGTTTCATACTTGCAAATATGTAATGTTTTTACAGAATTTTACAGACTATACTGTGGATGGAAGCAAGACTTGTTCCTGAAGAAATGTTTTATTCAACAAAACTTGCCCAACTCGAGCATTTTCCAGGTAAAGGATTTGCATTAGTGATTTCTAAATTCAGCTTGTTTTTTTTGTTTGTTTGTTTGTTTTTGTTTGGTTTTTTATTGTTGTTTTTTTTTTTCCTCCTGAATGTTACCTGTTCATTTATACACTGTAGAGTAAGTGAGCTAAGAAAAACCTGCTGAGTCAAAAGTACTTTATTCCAGTGTCATTCATGAGAAGGGAACAAAACCTAAAATGGTGGTCAGGTTGGAATCAGGCTTACCTGATAATGCCAAAAAAATAGATTTTATTATATTTTTTTAATGTAGTGGGGAAAAAAAAACACCCCAGTGATCTCAAACCTAAATAGTTACCATAGTAACTCATGCTATGGTATATTATTTATGGACGTATTGCAACATAAGAGAGTATTCGTAATGCCTTGCTTTTTTCAGAACGTATGTTTCTGGTTGTTGATGTAAGGTTCTCATGGCTGAGTGAAAATGCCAGATCTTTTCATTTGCAGCAAGCTAACATTTCTCTTCAAAGTGCAGAATGATGTACTTGTGAGATCACAAGGAAAAAAATCATAGTTTATTTTTATTGTATTCAAATAATCAGTAGAATGCTGCAAAATGGTGCTACTGATTTCTTATTTTCTCGCTCTGCTGTCTTTTAGGGGGTGAGGGGCAGGGGGGTTATGCTGTAGCCACAAGTAGATTCCAGACCAGCTGATAGAAGGAAAGGGCTCATAATAAAAAACCCAATTGAAACCACTGAAAAGAAAGCACACAAAAGTGTCAGATGACTGATTCTACTATAGATTTTCATATATGCTTTTTTATAGTGTTACTTATCCTGTGAACATGTAAATTAGTCTGCAAAAGGCTGACTAATTTTTTAGCCTGTGTTTATGAATTTACTCATTTTAATCTTTATGGATTATCTTCAGACATATTTACTAAATTAAATATCTATGCTTTTGGTAAAAGTAACTTTCTGTTCTTTCTGCTCACATTTCGAGCCCCAAAAAGCAGCTGGATCTCAACTGCTAAGGAATATTAATGAAACTTGGTCACCTGGCCCGGTCAGGGGCCAAATTAGGTACTCTGTCTCTCTCTGCTCTCTTTTTACATAAATATTGTCTTAAAAGCCATTAAGATAGAAGTTAATGTCACTGTATGCAGAAGAATGCCATTGAATCGAAGGGAACCACGTAGGAATTTGCAAATCTAGGTCATTCTGAAATGCTTTGTCTTTGAAGCTGATCTCACACGTGCACCATGTTGAATATTTGGATATAAATATTTAGTCACTTTAGTTGATTAAGTTTACTTAACACCAGGTATTTTTCCATGTTATCTAATTTCCATGTAATACAGAACAAGTTTTTTTAAATGCCAGCAAGTGCCACTTCTTCAGAAACACAAGCTTGGCTGTCAGTAGATGTTCCCTTTTGTGCTTGTCATTTTCATCATTTTGCATCTGTAACTATTTTGAAAGCAATTTATGTCATTTACACATAAAGCATATGACACCTAAATACCATAAATCATGCATATGTATCATTGCTGCTGCAAAATCACATCTGTAATTGTATCTACTTTCAAACTATCATTATTATGAGGCCTTGCTGGAGGTTGGCCAAAGCACATGACCCACTTTAACCCATCCTCTACATGTGAACTATGTTCTGTCCCATAATTTTTCTATTTGAAAGCTTATTAAAATGTTTTAAAAGAAAAATTAGGTAACAAACTCTACACTGATGAAACATACATCACATTTGTAAAGAGCGTTTGTGAGCTCCCTTTTGTGCTGCGTTTTATTTCAACTGTGAATGGACTTTTATGAAAACATATTAATATTTTATCAAAAACAGCCCTGTACAATTTACTACCTTGACCATGCAGTTAGCAAAAATGGGTGTTTTCCCATATAAATTTTATTTCCACTAGCATTTACCTGGATCCTGGTACAGTCTATTGATAAATATTCTTGTAATTCTTCAGTTTTGCATTGGAAAAGACGTTAGCAATAATCACCTAGCCTGCACAATAAGGAACAAGAGAAAAACAGACAAAAGGCTCCAAATACAGTGGTTGCAGTTGTACACATCTGAGATTTTCCCACTGTGCATGTTTTTTGTAGGGAGAGAGGAAGTTGAGTCAGGCGTAGGGATGTATTTTTGCCCATCCACTATCTGATCATTGATCCAGGTTCTCTGCCAGAAACTCGCTTTACTGCTGGGGGTGGGGAATCTTCATGTGCGATCCAGGATTCTTTTGATAAATTGTCAATATATAATAATTCAGTAGTAAGCAATTATAATGAGGATAGTCTCACAATGACTACATATTCTTTCAACTGAAAATGCTGGTGCCTAAATCTGATTTGAGTGCTGTGTATGCAGTTGGAACATGTGATCTGGGAGCTCATGTACGTGTCACAGATTTTTAGTTCAAATATTTTGAAACATACTCTACTAGGATCCTTGAAGTGAAAATTTTGTGTTGCCTTGCTGCTGGTTGTATCATTACTTTTCAGTGCTTGCTCTTCATTCCTCCACCTCCAATCTTTGAAGTGGAAAGTCCCTGTAGCCAGCTCATGGTGATGTTGAGTTGGGAGTACCTGCATTTATTTGGAATATGTAGCTGGAAATCAAGACTCTCGAGTCTTAAGAGCCATTTCAGAGGAAAGCTGTTGCCAGCTGGTGTGTTTTTCTCATGCATTGATGGATATTACTTAATTTTAACACAACTATTTTCTAAATGCTAAGAGGAAAAAGAAAGAAATGGTGAGGGTAATGTCATTGGCTTCTTTGAAATTTTGTATTAATAGAATATTAAAGGTTGAGGAAAGAAAGATGAAGGGAAGGATTAAAAAAGGAAAAAAGAGCAAGATGAAATAATTGATGGAGTTGAAAGGAAATCCATTCACCCTCCGCCTTATAAAATCAGTGCTTAACACAACACCAACCCCCCCCCCCAAAAAAAAAAAAAAAAACCAAACCCAAAACCAAAAACCCAAAATTAAACACTAGGTTTACAATTCAACAAATGGAAATAAAGGTCATAAGGAAGTGAGAAATTAAAACAATACTTTGGTTGTACATATGTATCAATTTGACATCTGACATGTTTGCTTCTGCACTCCCGAATAAACCATCTGCCAAGACCCTTTTTTAAAGGCAGTTAACTTGTATGGCACTTGTCCCTAAGGATGGCTTAAAACCACACTTTCTGGGTGGGTGTTTTTGGCATAATAATTCTGCTTCTTGTACTGACCAATGTTTCAGTCTACATACAAAATCACTGAGCTTCACTGACACGAGATTTTTCCAAAGCAATGTTGTCATCCTCACCACAAATGGGAAGTGTCCTCCTCACTGCAAGAGGAGTTCTAGTCCACTTCAATGTGTAATTGGAGAAGCTTTAGCAGAGTTCGTAGACATCTTCCTGATGGCTCTCTGAAACTGCTGTTTCATCATATCAGGAGGACTCTTATGCAAAAAATGCTAGAGAATGTGTTCAAGAAAGCACATTCATTCTCAAAGGAAACTTTGTAGAATTGCTCAGCAGCTGGTGTACAATCTGAAAAAGGTTCTTTCTTTTATTAGAAACACATAATGTTGGCATTCCCACTACTGCCAGAAAAGGTTATGCTCATATGAAGCAAAGAAAGGGAAGGAAAGAAGACAGCAAGTTTCTCAGCCTTCCCTTTCTATGAAATAATGTTACTTGACGAAAACCAAAATTAATGTTCATTACATTAAGGGAAATATCTTCTGTATTTTGGTTCATCTATTTCCAAAAGGTTTTTTGTTGTATGTTGGAAATGATCTATTCATTGAAATCAATTAGTTGAATGCTGGCCTTCCATGTGTTCAGGAGGAAGAGAGGAGAAAAAAACAACCAAATCAAAACCCCAAACTTTGAAGGTTCAAGTTCCATTTTAATTGGTTTAAATTCCATTTAACTTGTTTTTGTAGTTCTTGTGGTCATCTTGACCAATTTCGTAGGTAAAAACCAGTATAGCTGTGCTGACCTCAACTTTGCCACCTACAAATCTTTTACCAGACACAAAGTTTGCAATTGCAAGAAGAGAGCATGGCAGTAAAAAATATGCCTTTTAAATTCTAAATAAACAGGTATACATTTGATTTCATTTTCTCATTTCTTCTGTTCTTCCCAGTTTCCTTTATTTGCTGTACAACTGATGAAAGTGAAAGTGTAGTGTAGGTTTTTACCTTAATTAAATTAATTAAATGATCCTAATCAGTTATCCATACTGAACTGATTTTTGTGTTATATGTCTAGCTATGCCATTATAAAACCATGGAGAGCATTTCTAGGCCTGCTTCCTATGACTTGCAGAACAGCTCATTTTTATGATCTTGATACTAAGTGAGCAAATTGCAATATAGATAAAACCATGTTTATCTTGTATAGACTTATTGTCCACTGAGTTAATCAACCCCATTACCCTTGCCACACATTTTTCTTATGTCGGTTGAACTATCTGTAGCCACCACAAACGTAAAGATTAGCGTTAGTATCATATTCTTCGGGCTAAATTATATTTACATAGGAAACTCATTTGTTCTCCCTCTGCCACAGGAAGGCACCTACCCTAGCAGCATGGGGAGCATAAACATGGGTACTACAATGACTTGGCGAGAGACACGAGGGTGAGGACGGAACCTTGACCCTGCCAGGCTGTGTTCCAGGAGGGCTGTGATCAGCAGCAGATAGAAAGTATAGTGAAGAGTATCCTTCTTCAGGCTTCCCAGGCTCTTCCTGTGCCTCTAATCAGGTAGGGATTACTTGTACTCCTGCCTAGTGTTATGCAGTCTCAGGATCCATAATCTAGCCCTCAAGGTTCAATTTTATCTGCACATAACGTGAAGACAAGTTATGTGAAATGCTATCACTATCTTAATTTTGCCACATACCTGTTTCTTTAGTTGCAGCTGTCTTCCACTCTGTTGTCATTTACTTTGTAGATTTGGGGCCCATCAGTTCAAAGACAAATGTCTTCACTCAGTCACTTAGATTCAAGTTAGCTACCTAGAATAGTGACTATTAACATCAGTCACTTAACTAATCAGGGTGTCTGACTATGGATGGTGGAGAGAATCTTTCTTCCTGAAGGCAGATAAGTTAGAGTATTTTGGCCAAGTAGATAAAATCCCAAAGTCACATTGTCTTCATTGGTAGTGCAATGATGCTGAGTTGAGAGATGGGAGATGAAATTCTGTGGCCTTTAAAAAACAAGCAATTACAGTTGCTGGTAAATTAGCAGCATATATGACATTTTTAGAGAATTGCATAACTAAAACTATATGAATGGATTAACATTGATACTACCATTCCCTTGCATGTGCAGTTAGCTTGGATTAAATTTATTATAGATCTTCTAAAATGTTTTCACAAATCTGTGTGTTAATCTAGATGTTTTTCATATTCTGCTTTTAGTAGATAAAATGAAGTGTCAGGTTAAATAAAATAATAAAATATTTGTTCTAAGATGTTGCTGAGAGCATCCATAAGGTATTAGGAGCCAACCCCGGGAAGGACTGATTTCTCTCATCTACTTTAATGTGAATTTGAAATAAGCCATTTAAAGGCATGGGTATGGTAATAGAGTTAAGTCAGTGTAAAATTGGCATGAAAAGAAGATGAAGATGTAATATTGAGTCACTGGTTCAGAGCAAAATACAACCCCTGTTAAATGCAAAAATTCTCATGGCTGTTGCATGGCATCTGCTTCCAGATGCAAGTTACTCCTCTGGTTCTGTTCAGACCAAGCTTTGGGACATACTTGCATTTTGTGTATCTTGAATATTCATGTCAGGGGACTGAAAATATTTGAGTGCTAGAAATTCAAAAGGGTTAGCAGTTCTTAGGAGTTACCTCAGGAGTTTTGAAAGGCTGCCTAAACTTAGCATGGTATTCCTAGTATGCATAAGTATATTTAGTTTGCCAACTATACATGGTGATTTAATATGACTGTGCTCTGTTGTCCTCTGAATGACATGGCATGGGCAAGTGTTAAATCTTTCAGGTTGTGGTGGATGGATACAGGAAGTCACAAAACTGGCAAATGCATTTCAATATAGTAAGATATGAATTAATAGATATTTAAGGTAAGAAAGGCTAAGCTCCTGCATATCCTACTGTATAATTGGTGTTTTTTTATCCTGATTAGCTTGAAATGGTTAGCTTGAGATAGATAGAGATATATATCTTGTCAAGTGACAGAAGCCAAACCCCTGCTGCAAGGCGCTAACTTCCTGCAGGTTCCTCCTGCCGCGGAGGGCTCCCCTGTGCCTGCCCCGCACATGCAGCTGGTTATAGGTCATCCTGCTCTCTGGGACACAGCGAGGCCACGACTCTACATGTCTCCTGCCTGTGCCATGGCAGGGCTGCAGGTGGAATCCTCTTTCTTCACCTCAAAATGGCTGCTGCGGCTCCCTGGAACTGCAGCCCAAATCATAGAATCCTTTAGGTTGGAAAAGGACTTTAAGATCATCGAGTCCAACCATTGACTTAGCACTGCCAAGTCCACCACTAAACCACGTCCCTGCTACTTGCCAGGATGGCGACTCAGCCGCTTCCCTGGGCAGCTTGTTCCAACGCTTGATAAATGGAGATCTTAATATAGCATCTATGTACAGTTGCTCAGATGAGGGCTATAGACCTATGCTTCCGTTTGACACTTCTATAACCTGATACAGAGTGTAGTAGTTCCTGTCACTGGTTAATAGGTGGAGAAGCCAGGACTTGGTCTGGCTTGACTGCTAAAAAAGCACTTCATGATCACCTTGCATAGCTCACATCTTGGTTTCCTGTTTCAGCACATCATGATTGCGATTCTAATTAGTTTATTTTAATCACGATCAATGCAGCAAAGAGAAGTATCAGACAGCTAATGTGAATTATTACATATTTTAAGAGCATTTGTCTCAGGTTTGGCATTTCTGCTATCTGTCTCCAGAATGCCCCTGCCTGCTTGACAGCAGCCTGTCAGTGCTGTTATGATTGCTGTATGCGGTGACTTTAACTGCCAGCTTTTCCCGCAGACTTGGAGAGTGATTGGTCTGCACTATAATTACAGCAGCGCAGAATAACTTAACACTTGCCTATGGCCCTGTCAATTATGGAAGGATATAGTGTCAATATATATTGCATTCTGGTGCTGTACCATTTAAGTATCAATACAGAAGACAAAAAGTAAACAATGGTGACCAGCTTTATGCATACCTTACTCTCTTTTGAAGCTTTTCTCTTATAGCTGCTTGTACAAATAGCTCTGCAGGAAGATCAAGAGCTGTCTTTGTAACATTAAGTATTCTTGAAGGTACCTGAAGTACTGAAGTAGCGGTAAAGAAATCCAGTAATGCTAAGGAGTGTTATAAACTGTCTTTCAAATCTGTGAAGGCAAAGGTCAGGTGAGGTGGTTGTTTATTATTAATGAATATAGGAACAAGAGAAGATATTAAGGTTTCATTCAAAACACATAATATTTTACAGCTGAGTTTCAAGGCATCCTCTTTTTCTGAACCTCTAGTATGGGTGACTTGACCCTGGTTTTATTGATTAAACTTTTATTCATCCCCAATGAATAATTTAAGTCATGAGCAGTAGTCTGGCATGATTGGCAGGAGCCTATGGGAGGTTTTAAAGTAATACATTGTATGCTCCTCCTTCTGCATCATGCCAGTCTGATTAGGTTGAAAACTTTATAGGCAACTTCATAACTTGTTTAACAATTCTCTTCCTTGAGAGACCAAACAAAATACCAAAATCTTTACTCTTTGATGCAGGAGGAGAGTTGTTGTGGAGCTGGTTTTGGTTCCCTGCTTGTTAAACAATAGCAAAAGCTATTGCAATAAGAAGTTGTGTTATACCACATGGATATACAGGTGTTATATCACAGGGATATGCTGTTTAATATTTATACAGGTGACTTAGCTAAAGTCATATTGTACCTGCATGGCACAAAAGTCCAATATTTTGACTTAAAATTTTAATGTAGTTCTAAGATTATGTGCTTTTGAAGAGTTAATTTTATGTTGTGCATAATTGTCATTATACTCTCACGAAGGTGGGGGTTTTTTATCTTCAGCTGCTCTTTGGGCTCACAGCAATATACCATGGCACTAGTTTGAGAGTCCTGAAAACAATTGTAGTTCACTAGTACCCACGTGACTCTCTTACATGCAAGAAGCAGAAAGATATGTACAGGTGGCATGGACTGAAAAACAATCTCAAACTGTAAATGCTATTTAGAGTCGTGACTGGAAATATGTAAAAAAACCTCAAACAAAACCAAATCCCCTACCACAAAATGATAAACTGCAGCAAAAATGGGGAAAAGGACCAAAAATAATCATACCAGCTCCCCAGAAAACAGGTATTTTTAACTACAGATCCGTATTAGCTAGCCTGATACTAATAATCCCGATGCTGAGGTTGCACAAAGGAAATCACTTACTGGTGGCTGTATCTGTTGTGTACCAGTACACAGAAGTTCCCACGGCCGCAATCTCACTGCTGCTTTCAAAACACTCCTTGTGGTCCCGCAGACAGCTGAGGGTGTACTCACAGCCGCCTCCTTCCTCCCCTGTTTCAATCTGCCTTTGACTTTCCCCCTCTTAACGTGGCAGGTACAGTCCTCTTTGCCTTCTGCAAGGGGGGACTCGTGCACAAATGCTCCCAATCCCCGTGATGATACAGAGCAGAAAATGTTACTGCCATTGGTTATACCCAAATGGAGCGTGTTTCTGGTGGTTGTGTTACATGTGCACAGGCACTCAGATCATAGAGCAAGGAAAGCAAAGAACATGGTTTGCTGCCTCAGGCATGCTCATCTCCCAGCCGCGAGGAGGAGGAGAAATAGTTCCCTGGGACCTAAGTGCTGTTAGCAGAGGAAACACTCCCATATAGTTTTCCTTTTCTTTATTTCAAATGATGATTGTGTTTGGGTTGGTTATTTACGTATCTATTACAGTCTCTGTCCTATTACAAACTCTGTATTTCTTAAATATTTTGTAGAACATTTAGAAAAAGAAACCTTTTGAAATCTTTTATTAGGCTTTTCTCTAACGAAATAGAAATATATTTTTAATAAAAGTATATATTTAATGAAAATATAATACACTTTTCCTGCAAGCTGTTTAATGCACTGGCATATTTCAAGCATTAGAAGTTGGCAGTTTCCAGATGGATTCTGTTTTTACTCAGTCTTCAGCAGCATCTTCTTAAATATTTTAGACATTTTTAAATCTTGCAGTTATTTTTGGCCTAAAATCTGCCATAGCAGAAACCCATTTCAAAGGACAGTTACTAGGATAATCCCAATCTTAAAATTTCAGAATTGCTCTGAAGATGGCATCAGACAATATGCTTCAATGAGTCTTTCTGGGAAGATGAAATGTTATTAATAAAGAGAAATTATATCACATGAAAATTAAGACTGGGTAATCTTATCTCTATCTACCTGAAAGTTAGGAGGCTAGAACAAGGAAAGGCAATGGCACGTCCGTATCTCCCAACCTTCATGTCACCTACAGCATCGCCACTATCCCATTTTACAAGGTTATCACTTTAGAACAGATTTCAGAGAATAACATGCATCCATTTTTTCATCAAACTGTCAGTCTAAAATGAAAACAAGTGTGATCTCAGATGCTTTTATTTTTATTCATCACAGGATTAGATACACATGCCAGGTATCCTAGTGTGTGTGTATGGGGGAAGAGGATTATGCCCTAACTGGGTCATGATCACAGCTGATGCTAGGCATTAAAGCTACAGGACTGATGAAATCCAAAGTTGCGGCTTTCTGGAAGCGGTCTTCTGGCCACCCTGTTGCTGGTGATGCTTCATAAAATGTTGAGTAGCGCCCATCAGCTCGGTCTTTTCACAAGTGACCGTTTGCAGGCCAAGCCCTTCTCTTAAACCTTTTTTGATGGCTCAGGTTCAGTGGTCTAAAACTTTCTGACAACCGTTACCCTTTAGAAATTTTTATAGAGGAAGAATGTCTCTCCTAAATTTCACAGCAGGCCGATCCCACATCTCAGCTGCAATGGATAAGTTTTACATATCTATGAACTTGTAAAAATACACGTTAATGTTTCTTCGTAAACATTGGTAGACCTGTAGGACAATTTCTTAATCATCTAGGGAAATAGCAGGAGACCTCCTTTCATTTGGAGCCTGGAGGCTGTGAATTGATGTTCACTTTTTCCAATGATCTGCAGTCATTGTGAGAATACTTAAAGAATAGAAAATAAAATACCATGCAAAGTTAAAAATGTGTTTTATGGACTGAATTTGTACTTGTGATATTGGTTGTTATGTATATATAGATTTTTTTTTTTATCTTTAGTGCTGTAATGGGCTATAAGAAATCCAACATGGGTTAGCTGTAAAAAATAAATTGATCTCTTTTTACAATGATTTGGTAGTATTCTATTACATCTACATCTAGTCAGGCTATAGAAAAGACAAAGGAACAAATTCTGTGCTACTTTTAGTTAATGCAGTTGTAATACATGAGGCTGAGGAGCCAAATGCAGTTCAAATGCAAGCCGTTGGAATTTTTTTCCTAGGAACAACATAGAATTGGATTTAAAATTATAACTTCAGTTGTAGCTAACTTTACCTTTTCCCATGTATTTGAGAACTTGGATGCAAAACAAAAGTGCTTGGATTATAGAAATGAAAGTCAAATGAAGACAGTTAAATTTCAAGGATGAATGCCAATAACTAAAATGTGCTTATTTTTAAGCAGGAAGTTGTTTCTGGTGCAATATTTCTATATATTTATGTTAAAGACACAGCTTTTAATTAAAATGCTCAAAGTTAAAAAATTCAGCAATACCTGTAGGTTCCCAACCATGCCTGGGGACTTGTTCCACTTTTGGTGAACATGTGAATTTCTGGCTAGTGTCAGCTGAGATTAATGGTCAATCTGCACTAAAGATGGTGTTAATTGGCAATAATTTCTCTGCCTTGTTTCCTCATGGTAGTCACTTACTGCAAGGAACAAGTAGAGTTTTCATGGATTTCAGGGTAAACGTGACAGTTTTGCAATGTTCTACGTCTGAAATATGATGTTGTAGTGCTGCTATGCATTTTGTCAAGTGTTTTTTGGGTACTAATTCAATTTGGAAAAGTTATGGATCAAATGCAAAGTTTGTTTCAACTGTAGTCTATGGTATAAGACTTAACTGTTTTCAGTGGCCCTTGAAGAATAGATTAAAGGTCTGGAATTCAGGGGTTCTCTCTGGTTCTGTTGCATGGAATTCAAGCCTATTTTCCTGCCATAGTTTGTTCTTTCTCCTGTAAAATAATAGAATAGAATAATTCCTGTATGAATAATTATTATTTTGGTTTCATGGTTTAGCCATAAAAGAAATTTTTTTAACTTCTGGAGTAGGGAAGAATTTTCCCTATTTCATATTTGAAAATAAAATTACCAGAATTTTGATCTAAAATAACTTTTTTAATTGTATGTTTTGAAAGTAGACTTTTCCCTTTTTCTGATAAAACTTATTAGTGAATTTAAAGTTTTGCTGAATTAGGTGAATATTTTTAATATACTTACAATTATGCTCTTTTAACAAACCATTAATTTGAAAAATTGTGACTATAGTATCAGATCATTTTGGTAGTCATTTTTGGTTTTGCCTGCAGGCTCACTCAGGACCTCCTTCCCATCATAGTGACATCAACATTTTACTTCTGAATCTATCTTACCACATTAATAATGTTCCTAATGTTGCAACACTCTCCTTAAAAATTCTCCTGAAAATTTTCCACATATGCTTAGACCTTTGCATAACCTTTTGGTATACAAAGCCAGATTTTTATAGGGCTTCAGATTTCAGTCCACACGGAATGATGTCAGCTTTTTAATATTATGTGAGCTTATGTAAGTATGTCAAAACTATGGATGTATTAAATGGAATGTTTTAGTGATCATCAGTAATAAGGGATCTGAAGCATTTTTAAAACTCTGCAGGTCACTTTTGTTCCCATCATCTTTGCATTAAATGGAATAATATGGTGAAAGTGATTCCTATCTGCTACCGCTGAAAGAGTGGTTGTAGCCTCATCAGGTAGTAGAGGACATTTGTGAGGCATGATTATAAATACATTAACATTTACACAACCATGTTGTATTCAGGAGGAACACAATGGCGTATGGAATTTCTGATAGATGGGACTGTTCTTTGTCAGCAAGTGTTGACTAGACAGAATTAAAATATTTCAGAAGAAAATGATACATTTATAGAAAGTGTGCTAGAGGTTAGACAGAATGTCACCAAAGTTATACTTTTCTAAAAAATACAGTGTATCAGCCTAGTTCTGATCATTATATGTCTGTGATTATTAATACTAAACCAGTGTCTCTTGATAGCCCGAGAATTGAGGTAATGCTCACAGCTTTCTTTTGGTAATTATAAAAATCTTTATGGTACGTGCAGCTGTCAGTCTCTGTCAGTCCAAAACTCCTCTTTGCCCTTGAGTATCTTTGCTTTTGTTGCTGGTGATTCTTTTCATATGGTGATTGGAGGAAAAAAAATAAAATAAAAAATCCAACATGGGTTTTTTTCCCCCATTCATCAATGAATGATCTCTCTTGCCCAATTTAGGTGCTCTATATTCTTGAAAATCCTTGAGATTTAATACATTATATTCTTTCTGCTCCTATCTATGAACTTTTTATGTAATCATCTTATGGAAACCACCTGCCTGAACTCAGAACTGAAAATCATGGACTAACACAATAAAGTCTTACAGTTAAGCTCTACCATTAGGACCAAGAAACAATTACATTATCTGTTGACTATCACAAAGAAGAAACAGCAATACATCACCATTTGTAGTCCACAGATCTAACTGGCTGAAATGACAATGGGCTCTACATAGCAATACATTATGAAGAAATAGAAATTATAAACTCTTTACAATCCTGGAATTTTAACATATTTTAAAAATAGTTTATCTTATTTAATAAAAAGTTATAATTTTCTATGTTAATAATTCATCCATTCTCACTTTTGAAAATAATAGATATAAAATGTATATGAATGTTGTATCAGTCTTATTGAACCATACGTGTATGCAACTGACTGTAGTAGAAGTTAACCTAATTAAGTGATACCCATGAAAACAGGAGGAGGAGGAAAAAAGAATCTTGATTTATTGTTGCACTGTATTAATCTCCTAAGCCAATCATGGGCTTGGGGGGTTCTAAAGTAGGTTTCTAATTTCTGTCTATGGTAACTTTGCTCTTAGGTCAGGACATGGGATACATGTTAAGGCATTGATGGGGCGCGTAACTGAAACCCTGTTCCACGTTCCTGCCTTTTGCAATGGCTCCTCCAGGCTGCTGGAAGACTGCCAGTAATTTGTGGAGTCTCAGCTGGTTGCGTAGGAGACTGTACTTTTTAACGTCCTTATTGAGCATAACTCCTTTGGGAAAAGATTTTTGGGGAATGTTCTTGTGAAGGTTTTTTGGCTAAATCATTTCATCAGCCTACAGGCTTCTACAAAACTGAGAATGCCCTTAGGGAACAGTTTTCAGCATTGTGTCAGGCCTCGTGAAAGAGAGGACAAGCATGAGGAGAAGCGGTGACTTTCAGAGCTTGCTTTCGTGACCGTCAAGCCTTCTGTGAACCTTTTAGAAGGATTTGGATCCCAATCACAGAGTATCAACTTCAAGGGCAATTATACAAATTTGCATTGGTGATGATCTTATCTGAGATACTAGTTGCTAGGCCAGGTTGCCATTAGCCATGCCGTCCCGCTACACGAACCTTCTCTCTCGTCCTCTCTGCCTTACTTCCCTTCCCGTAAAATCCAGTTAGGAACAGCCATTTGTTTCATAGAAGAAAAGCAAGAAAAACTAACTATAACTCCTTAAATGAAGATGTACAGCATTCCACTGAAGGACAAGCAATTGTTATGTGCTGATATATAAGAAATTTAAATGTAGAGAATATCTTTAGAAAAAAATAGTGAATATAGAATTGCAGAGTCAAAATAGGAAACCGTGGTCGCATTTGAGACTAGTGCACCTAGAGTTCATTATAAAATTTTTTTTTGTCCTCTGTTGTTCTGTCTAAATACTTTTTAAAGGGAAGAAATGATGAACTTATTATTTTTGAAGTGGGTAGCATGGAAAAATGAAGAGGCTTGTGGCAGGGATGCTTATCTTAGTCTATTACATGGGAAAATATTCATAATATGTTCAAGGAATCTCACTGATAAAATTCACTGATTTCTGTGTTGCCTGGATATCAGTGGAGCTTTCTAAATGCTGGTATATTTGCTGTTGCACAGGGGTTGGGGTTGTCTATGGGAGAAAGCAAAAGGTATGGTCCTTTCAATGGCATAAACAGATTCATGTTTTTCCAAATTCAGGATGTAGATGTTTCTCACAATTAGAATATTAATACTCTCTTAATGAATGGCTTTGTTAGCTCCAAATACCCACAGAGCATTTGTGCCTGAGTGGTATCATCTCTAATACCACTGTTGTGGAGCGACAGAGACAAACCCCTAAACATCCCTGAAGCCAGCCAGGACCGTGGCCCCATTCAGTATCTGGAAATAATTTTGATACCTGGTCAGGGTGATGATCCTAAAATCTAACCTGAACAAAGTTTTTCTGTTCACAAATTAGAAAGATATTGAATGCCAAGATCATTAGTAGGTTCAAATGATTTGTTACTGTAAATTGTACCCTTGCAGTGGGTAAATCTAATTTCATTAATATTTAGAAATCTATGTGTAAACTGCATGATGCTATGTGAAGAAAGTGGTTAGGAAACATTCTTTTTATAGTAAGAAAGGGGCACATAAATAATTTGTATTCATGTTAACAGAAGGATTATTTTCAGGGTTTTCCTGGAAGCAATAGCAACAAATGTGTCTGCTGTCTGTTGTGTAAAACTCTGATATGCTTTCTTATGGTCACTTGTTTTGATTGAAGAGGAATTGCCAGAGCTGAGAGGGCATAATGACATTCATTATGGAGAGGGTTTTAAGCACAGAGAAAAGAATAAAAAATAAAGTCCTTATGTGAGCTCTTAGTACGTGAGGTCTGCCTATTACTTTTACAACAGTTGAGTGAGCATAGATGAGAGCCATTTATAATGTGTATTGCTGTGTGTCTGCTCTGATTGCATACTTTGATGATGGGTTAATTGAATGGTGTCAAGAAGGGCAGTCCTGGTCATGTAAAGAGACTGACAGAATGTGATGGTAGCAGTCAGTACTTCATTACTTAGAAACAAAATCAGAAATTCTTCATCTTAAAGGCAGTAACTACTGAGCAGTTCAAGAGCAAACAGTTTAATGTGTGACAGTTTATGAGGTAAGGAGGTTTTATGCTAATAGAGCTTCACTTAACCCTGTGAAAGCGTTTTGCTCTTGATCTTTCTGTGGCATCAGAGCAGACAGACCAGTCCTACCGTCACACGTCCAGGGGGCTTTCCCGCTTTCCTTAAAACCAACCTTTTTACTCTTCCTATATAAATCATTATATTCACAGTGCAGTGTTTGTGAAGGAAAACAGCCACATGTGGGGGTGCAGGCGAAGGTCAGCCCGCCATACTGCATATTGTAGCTGCCTCAGCTGATACCAGTGCTGCTGTTAGATGTTTCTTTTTCTCAAATCCTTTACCAAGATCTGTGCGTAAGCGTGAGGAGGTAACAGATAGCACCGACAGCTGCTTTATTGCTTGAAACTTCTGTCTGGTTCGGTGGTCATCATATAAACGGGATTTATTTCCACTGTTGGGTATGGGGGATTTTTTCACTCTGCCTTCTCATCCGTTAGGAAAAAGAAAGAAAAAATTTTGGGAAGTGTCACTGCTGTGTTCTATGGGACGATTTGGGCTTTGTGTCTCTGTTTTCACCTGTAGATTGAGTTCACGAACTGAGGAATAATTGTTGTCAAAGGAACATAA
The DNA here is from genome assembly GCA_013400195.1 of Aramus guarauna. Taxonomy (NCBI): domain Eukaryota; kingdom Metazoa; phylum Chordata; class Aves; order Gruiformes; family Aramidae; genus Aramus; species Aramus guarauna. The sequence continues at coordinate 854,840 of VXBL01008804.1, forward strand.
GAATCACACAGACTATGAGGTTCAACAGTAGATTATCTTTTTTCCCCTGGATCAGAATATTTTGAGTATAACTCAGTATTTCTCACTTTACAGCTATTTCATGTTTTTGGTAAAAAACATTGGTCTTCTACAGAAAATTCCAGCAAGTTGAGCATGCCAGGAGGTGCCCAGGAAGACCCTGATGCTGTCAGGTCTGGAATGGGTGCTGCCACGCTGATACCTGGATGCTCAACCCCTCCCTCAGAGATGTACCTCTGGTACGCAGTGATCCTCCTGGGCACAGAAGCAGGTTTGGCCATGAGGTAAGGTGACATCATGGGATTATGATCCTGGTCCAACAGGTACTCCTGGGAGGTGCTGATTACATCATTGATGTTCCTTGCTATCCCTTTTCCTATTTCTTGAACATTTTTTTTGCCTCCCTTGTCTCTCCCTTTCTCTGCCCTGATCTCCTCCCATATAAACAACCTGTCCCTAATTAATTCTTCCCCATTAGTCTCAGTTTGCTACATCTGTACGCAAGTTTTGGTGTTTCTGATACCATTATCTAGGTAATCTTGGCTTCGTACAGTATTACTGACACAGTTCCACAGGTGCTGTTTGCCATGCGAGATTTTCCTCCCCAAAGGGTCCCCAGTACTCCCTTTCAATTCCCTGTAAAGTTTGGCTGTTTCATACATAACTCCACCTAAACCACCAGCGAAATCCCGCCATCCCCATGGCGCTATCTTTAAGTTTTGTCAGCTTCTCATCCTGTTATCTGTCATGCCTAGTAATTTCTCAGGGCATGTCCAGTACCTTCTCACGTTGTGCTCAGTGAGGTGCACCTCGGGCCGGGGAGTGGGCAGCAGCCCTGTCACCTGCCCACAGCCTAACTGACCACCAGCCAGATGCTGACCATCGCTACCCAGAGGTGTAAGGTATTACAGTTCTGTTTCTAACCTGTTAACCTCTGTGAACTACCATCAGCTTCCAGACACGTGTGCAAGCATAGAAAAAGGAAGAGAGGTCATAGTATTTTTAAAATATTTTTAATGAAATAGAATATTGGATGTACAGACTTCAGTCACGTTAGAAGATTTAGTGCTGATGTTAATGTAAGTAAAAAATTGAGGAAGGGTAAACTATCTGAAATTCAAAGTTTTAAATGATCAGCAAAATGAATAGGAACAAATTTTCAGAAGCAATGACCTATAATTCTCGTATATAAATGGAAGGTCAAATTTCAAGACAGGCTTCGTCCCCTGCCACAGAGTTATTTTACAAATCTTACTACTTATTTTACTGCTTTCATACATGCTGAGTTCTTCTGAAAATATGGTTTAAATAGTCTTTGGAGCTTCCTCTATAATCCATTGCCTGTGAAATAGGAAACTTCCACAGTGAAAGTTTGAAAAGACTGCTTTTACTATCACTTGCAGTAGTAGTGAATGTCAGCATTCAGTCTTGGCTTCCTCTAGCTGGCCTATGCCAGTTTAGAATCTTATCAACTTTTCTATTTTTATAACTTATTGGATTTGGATGAGTATTTAAGATTACATGTGAATTTTTCCATTTTACCTTGCATTCAAGAAACCATGTAATTTTTGTTACCTGTCCAGTTGTTAGGGATTTTTCATTGAATCAGGCTTCAGGAAACTACAGCTCATGTAAAGATCAAAGAATGGCATATATCAAACAAGAAGCAGCGTCAGAGATTTTGGAAAACTTAGTTTTAACTCCCAAATGCCTCTATCTGGTAGTGATTTTTGCTTGCTTATTTGTGTTTTTTTTTTTTTGTTTAATATTAGATTTAATTTTAGATTTGAGGCCCAGATCCAAATGATTCCTCTCATTGCAGCCCCAAAACTTTCAGTTTGAAGAGGTTGGAAGTACAAAGAGAACAAACTTCTGGTGGTAGTGGCTTAGGCTGCTCTTTCCTCATCTGCCACTTACCTGCTTTAACCAGAATTTACCACTGTTTAATTTCATTTAATGAGTGGTTTTGGTAAGGCCTGGAAGACAGAAGTTATCTGTATGCTCTATGAAGCTCAGTATTTTACAGGCATTGACTATCGGCCCTTCTGCTTCTTTTGCTTTCTATAGGATATCATGTCAAATACTTAATGTCTGACTATGTGAATGTCTTTTCAAACCTTTGATTATTCTCTGAGCCCTTCATAACCTTTCTTAAAGTGACCATAACATTGTTTGAGGCACTACCAAAATTACGATATATTAAAAGATAAGCAGAAGTTTTGCCATTATACTCTCATATTCTTTGATCAAGCTAACATTTCTTTGTTTTACGATTTCTTTGTTTTATGATGTAAAGAAATCATAAAAGAGAGAAATTTTCACTGAGCTGTCCACAGTGATATATCTGTCCCTTTCTTGTATTGATTTTTTTGTCACCACACAATTCTAATTGGTGTAAAATGGATTTAAATTTTTCTCTTTCTTATTCTGCACTTCTGGACTTGCAGCTTTCACTTCCATTGTGTGGCCTTTCCCTGGAAAATGAGGAGTCTATGATATCAAAACATTTCGCAAGATTACAGAGATTACATCAAAACATTTGGTGGAAACCAGGTCTGGCAGGAAAGCTGGCCAGATTGCATAGTTTCTAGCCAGCCTTTTCGGCTGCGACAGTGCCAGATTAGTGAGCTGCCATGTAGCTCTTCCCAGACTTTTCAGGCTGTTTCGATCCTTTGGGAGACTGGATGTTGCAAGTTTGACTCTCCCATGTTGTCCAGTTTGGCTGTTCCAGCCGCAAGCTGAGCTGACAGCTCCTTCACGGACCTGCATCTTATGCTGCCATATGGTGGAGAGTGGCTGCTGGGCTGCCCGGCACTGTGCCCACCAAACGCTGCATCTCACAGCGTGTCCGGCAAGCAGTATTCCAATACTGGTAATTCACTCCTTTCTCTCCCATCTCCACAGTAAATCGCAGACAGGTTTCTAAGGGATGTTTTGAAGTAAAAGAGACCAACCACTTCAAAGGGCTAAACAATTAGCCCCTTGAAAAAAGCAAGTCTTCAGCATCACTGAAGTACTCGTATTCCGTTGTTGGGAGTTCCATTTGGAAATGTTTTCATTGGCCTCATTTGGGTCTAGAGTAGAAAACTATTTGTAAACAGTTTAAATCACTGCTTGTGCTGCTCCCATGTTTCTGTAAAGAGAACTTTTTCTTCCTGGTTAATGAAAACTAGTTTTTGATAAAACCTGTGAACCTTTCACAGGTTTTCTGGAAGGTTCAGTCTGGAAGATAACCTGGTTCTCTTTCATGTTGTACCTGAAGAAATCTAAGGTTACAGAAACTATTTTACTAGTAGTACCTTACTTGATCATGATATGCCAGATCATAGAATCATAAAATGGTTTGGGTTGGAAAGGACCTCAAAGATCATCTAGTTCCGATCACCCTGCCATGGGCAGGGACACCCTCCACTAGACCAGGATGCTCAAAGCCCCATCCAACCTGGTCTTAAACACTTCCAGGGGTGGAGCCTCCACAGCTTCTCTGGGCAACCTGTTCCAGTGCCTCACCACTCTAACAGTGAAGAATTTCTTTCTAACATCTAATCTAAATCTACCCTCCTTCAGTTTAAACCCATTACCCCTTGTCCTGTCACTACACTCCCTGATAAACAGTTGCTTTCCATCTATCCTGTAGGCCCCCTTTAGGTACTAGAAGGCCACAATTAGATCTCCCCGGAGTCTCCTCTTCTCCAGGCTGAACAACCCCAACTCTCAGCCTGTCCTCATAGGAGAGGTGCTCCAGCCCTCTGATCAACTTTGTGGCCNATCCCTTCCCTCCAGCGTGTCGACCACACCACACAGCTTGGTGTCGTCAGCAAACTTGCTGAGGGTGCAACTCCATCTCGCTGTCCATGTCTCCGACGAAGATGTTGAACAGTGCCAGTCCCAGTACCTGCCTCTGAGGAACACCATTCATCACCGTTCTCTACTGGGACATTGAGCCGTTGACCACTACTCTTTGAGTGCGACCATCCAGCCAGTTCCTTACCCACTGAGTGGTCCATCCATCGAATCCATGTCTCTCCAATTTAGAGACCAGGATGTTGTGTGGGACAGTATCAAATGCCTTGCACAAGTCCAGGTAGATGATGTCTGCTGCTCTTCCCTTGTCAACCAGCACTGTAACTCCATCATAGAAGGCCACCAAATTTGTCAGGCACGATTTGCCCTTGGTGAAGCCATGTTGGCTGTCTCCAACCACCTCCTTATTTTCTATGTGCCTGAGCATAGTCTCGGATATTTGATTTCTCTTTATTAACCATATAACTGTTTGCTAGGCTCATATGTAAAACTCTCATATGTTGTATTGAAATGTGTTATGTTATATGTCACAGGTAATTCCATAATTCTATGGATTATTTGCACAATTTTTAAAAACTAGACCACAGTATTCACTCTTTCCCAGTCCTCTGAAACAGTCACAGTTCAGTATTGATGTTGAGTGAATTATGAAGGATGGTGAAGGACCATCTTGCAGTTTTAAGGATGAAAAGAAGAATTGCACAAAAAGTTTGGAAGGTGGAGGACTGCTGAGCCCCTTGAGACATAACTCACAGGACAGGGCTCTCAAGCTGAAAAACAGCAAGGAGAACGCAGTGAGTAATATTTCTGAGCCTTATGGGAGTAAGTGGACTGGACCTTAAATACTTGTGAATGAATGGTCTGATGGGTTTCTTGCCTATTGCAAAGGTATTTTATGTATTTCATTGTGTATAAGGCTATGGCATTCCTGGAAAACATCTATTAAGGTGAGCAGTGGTGGTGGTGTCATCTACAAAATTACAAGCAAATGGGTGAGCTGCAGATTTGTCTCTTGCTAAGGCAGGAAGGTGTCATAGAAATGCATCAGTCCTAGCAGACTTGTGAAAATATCCCAAAGTATTCAAATATTCCATGGAGCCATTTGATCTTTATCTTACTTGAATTCTAGAACTGTGGACTCTGCTTAGAATTTGTAGTTTTCAAGTGACTGGGATAATGTGAAGAGTTATGTATTTTTTCAGGCAAAATACTGGGATTTTTAGTTGTACTTTAATCTCAGGAAAGGTAATGTCAATTTTATTTAAGTGAATTCTTTTTTGACCTCCCCTCTTCCTGCTTTGACTTCACACTGTCAAGTTACAAAATTCAGCATGACACATTGTGCTAGCAGCAATGGTTAATATAACAAACAAGAAACCTATTGAATATATTTAATTGGGGCACACTTCAAGGAAATCTCATAGGATCGCAGCATAACTGGTGTGCGAGTTAGCCACTTCTAGACTAGATTTAGATGAATGTAATTAACACCAATGTCATATTTTTCACAATTGATTTTCTAGGATTTTAAACTAAAAAAAAAAAAA
>VXBL01008804.1:860257-930958 GCA_013400195.1 Aramus guarauna
AAAAAAGGCAAGCAAAGAATGTATTACATTTCATATTACCGTGAAAATCGGACCTAATAGTTTAAATGTCAAATAGTTGTATGAGTGGGTCTTATTAACCTCCAACCATCACATATTTTAATTGATTTGACTTTTTGAAGATAAATGCCTTGGGTTACATATAGAACAAAGTATAACACAACATAATGCAATTTCATAAAGGATCTTTTGTAATTGCTTATCACACATGGCTGTGCATGATAGATAGAAACAATGAAAGAATAAATGAAAAATATTTAAGCCTAACAATGTTATCAAAATAGTATTTGGCTGCTTCTGAAACGTGTTTATTTTTCTTGCAATATGTCCAGACCTAAACACTCAGAAAAGATCAATCTCTTCAGGAATGCTTTGGGAACTATGGGATAGAATTGATAAAGAGCTTACTTTCCACGGATCAATAGTGGGAACTTTAGGGAAGACAACTGCTGGCTGCTGCATAGGTGCTCTTTTGAGTGCCTGGAGCAAGGTCATCATATTTAACAAGTGAATTCTTACTTTACATCTTGTTTTTCACTGAGTCGGTGTAAGGAGAGCAGTTACAAAGCATCTCTTTAACTTAATGCAAATACATAATCTGTAAATGGTATAGCTTAAGAATCAGGTAAATTATAAGAAACTAACTTCAAAAAAACATATAACATAAAAATTTAAGATTTGCTTTTCAGAATCAAACTTCAATCTGTCCATCTGGATAGCTGCCCAGATATGACTATATGTGGCTGGATGGTAATAAGACTTCATTCATTCCTAAATGAAGCTTAAGCCAGATTAGAGTATAATTAATTTACCTCTCAACCATGTTTTCATCCTTTTGTGAGCTGGGATTTCTCCTGTCAGTGGTTCACAAAATACCCTGTTCTGTATGGATGAATGACCAGCCCCCCGCTTTCTGGAGTCTTTGGTGCAGATACCCTAGAATAAACTGAATTGGTGGTTACTATACTTTCATCTCATCTTGTCCCACCTAGTGCTGAGGAATCCTTTCTTTCCCTTTAAAGAGAACCTGAATGTCAGGAGGTCAAAACAGGCTCCAAAAGCCATACAGGGCAGGGAAGCTCCATGCAGAGAGCCCTGTCACTTGGATCCTTGTGACAGCCATGGATTGCCACGTACACATTACTACGTGCAGGAGAGGCGTCAACCCAGACTAGTGGAAAACTCAGTGAAACAAATAGCTGCTACACTGCATTTTCTTTTCCTCTGCACTGAAGTGTCAAGGAATTTCCATTATCTTTAATAGAGGATCTACTCGTTTTCATAAAATCAGATTGTTCTGAAAATACTGCTTAACCATTTCTAACCTTTAGTTCAGCTCTGTGATATTTACTGTTGCATACAGGAATGGAAATGATCCTCTGCAGTCCTTTTTTGAGAAGGATGCTTTTGTACCTGGTTGATGTGTTTCATGAGTAGTGCAAAGCTCTCTTGGGCACTCCACAGAGGCAGATTCAAGATGAGACAATTGACTGAGACATCTGCTGAAGGGCCTGGTTTATAGACTATTATACATCCACGTGTCACCAGTCTCAGCACTGTAGCCAGACATCTGCTGTGGTCAGTGTGCCTTTGTTTTGAAGAGTTCTGTGATTTGTAATTTGTCACCATGGGAAAGGGCTTTTAGAAAGGTAGAGAGAGATTTTTATTCCAAATATAATTGTCTTCCTGCATATAAATACAGGTCAATGGACGTATTCTCAGCCGTATTAATCTGGAGACATCCCTGCTGAACTGTTCTCATGATTTATTAATTTTTCCTTATATCAAAATGAGGAAACAGGTGTTGAGAACTGAAGTGGCTTTTGTGCTCCAGAAAAGCTCTGTCCCTTACCACAGAACCATGCAGGTGGGAAGGGACCTTCAGACATCTTTAGTCCAACCTCCTGCTCAAAGCAGGTCCAGGCTTTGTCCAACCAGGCTTTGGGTATCTACTGTATGAAAGCTGCACTGCCTTTCTAAACAACATATTCCCAGTGTTTGACCATCCTCATTGAGAAAATGTTTTCTCATAACATAAATCAAAATTTCCTGTGTTTTAACTCATGCCCATTGTCTCTCATCCTAGTGATGTGCACTTTTGTAATGAGTCTGGATCCATCTTTTCTACAGGTCTCATTGGTTAGTTGAAGACAGAAATGAGATCTCCCCATAGCCTCTTCTTAAGACTGCACAAACTCATCTGTCTTACCCTCTCCTCATGTGTCACACGCTCCAGCTTCTAATCGTCTTGGTGGCCCTCTGCTGTGCTTGCGGCTGTATGTCAATGTCATCTTTGTAGTGGGGAGCCCAAAACCAGAAGCAGTTCTCCAGATGCAGTTTCTTGAGTGCTAAATAGAAGTAAATAGACAGTACCCTTGATCATCTGGCTACGTCCTTGGCTGTGGAGTATGTGGTTGGCCTTCTTTGGCATAGTGGCATGCTGCCAGCTGCTGCTCAATTTGTTGTGCCCGAAATTCCCCAGGTCCTTTCTGAAAAATGCCTGCCTTCCCCAGCCTGTCCTGTTGCATGGAGTTAGTTAGATCTTGGTGCAGGGTTTTGCATTTGCTTTTGATGGACTTCGAGAGTCCTGTCAGCCCGTCTGTCCAGTCTATTGAGGTCACTGTGAGTGGCAGCCCTGCCTGCCCTCTGCCATGCTGAGCACGCCCTCAGGCTGGTGTCATCCTTGAAATTGCTTGGAGTGTATTCTGTCCCAGTGTCCAGCTGGTTATAAAGATATTGTACAGTGTCCGGACTCAGGGGTGACCACTGAGGAATGCCACCAGAAACTGGCTGCCAGTTATCATCCTCCAAGAGCTAACACTCTTGAGAAAACTCCAGGGCTAATACCATGAGTAGCATGCCTCGTATGCCTATAGTCCAAGCAAGTTCTGAAGAACTGGATTTGTTCATCTGAAGGACGAATCTCCTCTTTTGCTGCCATTTAGCTCAGCTTTGATTTTTTTCTAGTCGCAATGGAACTACTACCTCCAGTGTTTGAAATGCATTCTTTGCAATGATAGATATTTAGTATCATAAGTCAAAATGAGAAAACAGTTGTCAATTCTGACTCCAAGATGCAAGTTATCTTTTAACAACTTTTCAGTGTCTGTGAAAAACTCAAGACAATATTCCATATGGCAGCCCAATACACTGATACAGACCCCTTGCGACTATAGCAGAACATTCTATTTAATATGGTGGCGGTTTTTTTCTTTATTTACCTCATTTTTCTGGCATTATAAGATGCTTACTATCATGTTAAGGCTCACCTATTGCTGTCTATTCATAGGACGTGTTAATTTCTAACTTGGGGACCTGCTTCACCATGACTACAATTCGTGCAGACATCCTTAGCATTAGTATGTGGTGTTCCTAAAATAGCGACAGTAGTAAAACCATATTCGTCTGCTGTCACTTGACCTCACTTCTTGTGCCTTATCTCCGCGGCCACAAGAACTCATATAGATCATTTGACTTTTGCTTCTGGTCTCAGTTATAAATACTAGTTGTTATGTCCTCTAAGGTCTCCAAGCTTTCTTTAAATGAGAGTGAGCGCAAAGTGATGGGTACTCCAAAATGATTGCCAATTGCTAGATCTTAACTGAGAAATAAAGTTAAGATCATAACTAATTCATATTAGCTACAGCTTAATTCAACTAAGATGAAGACTCGTTCTTATAGCCAATATTTTTTCTTGGTCCCTGAATTACTAAAGGTAGGGAAGAAAAGAGTCTGAATATTGTTTATTGAATATGGTTTTGTCTAGCTGATATACACATTAGTTGATAAGAGAAACTGTCATACCAGTATGCTGTTGTGCCTTCTTGTTGCTTACGGTGGTAAAGTCGCATTTTCTTCCATTTCTGGTGCAATGTAGTTGTTGTTATTCTTTAACTACATGACAATCGTTCTCCTTTCCTCTATTCTTTTAGAGACTCTGCTTTTTCAAGGCTAGTGATTGCTTTTAATCTTTGCAAATATTTTTTGTAAGCATCTGATCTTGAGATACTTAAATCATGGGACCATTTTTAATGTATAAAGTTAAAGAAAATCAACTGTTTAGACCCCTTGCACCTAGCTTCTCATTTTGTTTGAGTTAGTTTGACTGTTTGCATATAAGAGCAGATTTTTTTTTATTTTTTTTTTTTTCCCCTCTGCTTTTTCCATTGCTCTTGTTAATTCTACTGCTTTGGGCTATGTTAAATTTGCTTTTGCCAGGAATCATCTTTGAAATCTCTCATTATTAACAGAGCATTCATTCTCTCAGTATGTCCTCTAGGACATTTCTAAATGGGCAATATTCCATTAGTCTTTTAGGCTGTCACATGCATAGTTATAGTATCATACAGCTATAATATCATATTGCCTCTTCCTATCATGAAATATTTTACAATGATGTTGGTTTTGATATGTATTACTCTTTTACAGTCCTTTGCAGATCTTTTGAGGTTTCTTTATCTCCTGGTTTCTGAGGCTGCTACAAACTGATTAAGACAGGGTAAGTTTAACACTTTATACATTTAGGAAACTTGATTTATTTATTTGTTCTCTGTAATCTTATATGTGAAAAAACATAGGCCCAGAGTTTCAATATATTGCTGCCAATCCTCATTTTCTGCATTGAATTGTTCATTTTTCTTACAAACTGCCACTCTTCTCTTTTTTTTTTTTTTTTTTTTAACATTTTTTTTAGAGAATCATTTAGTAACCAAAAGCAACCTGTACTTACATTGTTGAAAAGAAATTCCTGCTCTGTTTCAGCAACATGAAAAATACAGCAGGGGAAAACCCCTCTGTAATTAAACAGCAAATGAAGGTGGAATGGAGAATGGCTCCATTATGTCTTGCGCTTGGTTCATGTCCTGAGACACTGTCTGTTAACCTTGTGGAATATTTTGCTCTGCGTGCCACGAGGCAGTCAGCCAGTGTGCCTTTGGGGTAAGTATACTTAAAATAATTTGTGTAATGACCATTTTCCATCACCAACTGCAATTTGGAGGAGTCAGCATCTAATTAACTCATTTTCAAAATTATTGCTCTTACAGATCCTTTGGTAGTTTATACGTATGCTGTATGTAATTTTTTGCAGCATGAACTCAAAACTTGCTGTGTGGGGCTAATCTGTATATTTATTTTCTCTTTTGCAAACATCATTGAGATAGATTTCAGCTTTTCTGAAGCAGTTCATGTTTTCTTTCTATACTGAGTGCCACACATTGGTTTGCTTGGAGCTGGGAATGTCCATAGTTTTGTTTTATAGGATAATACCAAGTGTGAGCTGTGCAAGGTGCCGTCTTTAGGTCTGCCACCTGGTAGGCTCCAGAGCAGATAAACAATTCACAAAGCACCCCAATCTGGTGGCTAAATGCAGTCCTGTGAACAACCGCAACTGAGAAATACAACTCTTAGAGTCTCTAGGCAGCGGCTAAAGACCAAGCGTGCCAAAAGGAACTGTGTGCAATAAGAACCAATATTTGCATGCAAAACTTGGTATCTTATTTCCTTGTTCATCCAAAATTCTCAATAAAATATTCATTTGCAGTCAGGGTGTGACTTAGGAGTCTGTCCAGATTAGACTGTCTTCTCTGAGTGTGTAAGGTGAGATTGAAATCTCGCTTTGGCCAGGCATATTTCCTGACATGTCCCCTTTTGAACAAATGAAGTGTTTGAACTTGGGGTACAGCAGGAGCTGGACACATCTCTCAGTTCACAGTTGCCACTAAGGCCAATGCTAGCTCTGCAGGCCTGCTTTCACATCATGGTCCAATCTAATTGATTGCCCAAATCTTATGTGATTTAAGGGAATCTCTGGCACAGGACTACTAGCTTTGTTGACAAAGCACCAGCAAAGTCTCTGTGAGCCCTTCTCCACCCCGCTCCACTGGAGATCTCAGCCTGGCTCTCCACTATAAAACAGAGGTAGAGAGAAGTTCTCCTGCAGACAGGTACTAATCCTACTGGAGAGCTGACATCTACTGATGCCAGCAGCATGTTCTTTCATTTCTTTAAAAATTATTTATATTAACCCATTTGAAACTTTGATTTAACCCTTCCATTATTAATATCTCTTCTGGCTCCCAGTCCCTCTGCTGTCTGATTTCCCACACTCTACTGTTTGTCTTTTCCAGGGGTTTTTATTCCCAATTAATAAGTAGGATAATTTTAATTCTTGCATGTTTACCTGACTTGAGCTGAGTTTTTCAGAGTTCAGTCTTGCTTTGTATCTTCAACTTACAGACGTGACCCTTCAAATAAAGGGTCCAGACAGAAGGTGCCCGAACTTTGTAAAGAGAAATTTCAAACCTTAGCAGTGCTTACCTCTGCATTTTCACTTTTGACGCAAACTATTTCTTTACATTAATTTCCAGTATTTATAGACATCAATAGTTTTATTTGCACTAGGATTAAGGAGAAAAGGCATTTCAAAAATTATGCTAATCAAGGGCTACTTTAAGATCTGCCAGATATAACCTGTCTGGAACTCCAGAGAAGTACAGCAGAACCACTACATTTTTTTAAGGTAGAGACAAAACTGAAGAGGAAAGCTATTTTGGTATTTGTCTGAGATTTTTTCAATAGGGTCTAATATAGCCAGGCACCAGACTATTTTTGCATTTCCAAAGAAATTGAGTTTCCTATGTCACTTAGTCTTCTTTCAGAATTCTAATCTCATTTTTGGTGTATCTTTTATCTAGTCATAGATAATATATACTGTCTGAATATGGTAGGAAACACTTGACTCATTTATTTTGTCCTGGTTTTAGCTAAGGTAGAGTTAATTTTTTTCATAATAGCTAGTATGGGGCTATGTTTTGGATTTGTGCTGAAAGCAGTGTATAATATAGAGATGTTTTGGCTGTATAGACATGTTTCTGTTGCTGTTGAGCAGTGCTTACACAGAGCCAAGGCCTTTTCTGCTTCTCACCGCACCCCACCAGCAAGGAGGCTGGGGGTGCCGAAGAAGCTGGGAGGGGACACAGCTGGAACAGCTGACCCCAACTGACCAGAGGGATATTCCGTACCATATGATGTCATGCTCAGCTTATTAAGGGGCTTGGGAAAAAGGAAGGATGGGGGTGCAGTGGCATTCGGAGCGATGGTGTTTGTCTTCCCAAGTAACCATTACGTGTGATGAAGCCCTGCTTTCCGGGGAAGGGCTGAACTTCTGCCTGCTGGTGGCAAGTGGTGAATGAATTCCTTGTTTTGCTTTGCTTGTGCACGTGGCTTTTGCTTTACTTATCAAACTGTCTTTGTCTTAACCCATGAGTTTTCACTGTTCCGATTCTCTCTCGCACTCTGCCAGCGGGGGGAGGAACGAGCGAGCGGCTGCGTGGTGCTTAGCTGCCAGCTGGGGTAAAACCACAACAATTTATTAGAAGGAAAGATTTAGCTATTTAAATGATAAAAGTGAAAAAGGCCAAATCTAAGACAAAGTCAGCCTGTGGTTTATCAGCTTGTATGGGGAAAAAATCTTTTAAAGTTATTTATATTTTATATTGCTCTACTCAGCAGTTTTTGAGGGTTAAATGTTTCGGTGATTTACGTGCAATAAACCTGGGCTCTTTTCCAGGATCTCCCAAAGGCCTTTTTAGTGACCTTGGGCAAGTTCATGGCAGATAAATAATGGGCTTGAACCTAATTTCCTCTTACAAAAGAAAGCAGTGTGGCTATATGTATAAATGTTTATATACTCATTTGAGATACTGCAATAAAAGAGTCCTGTCGACCACAAAACGGCGTTGTTTATTGCAGTGGATAAGACTGAATGATGAAGATGCTAATGCTATCTACTCGATCTGCATACTTGTTAGTGTGACATAAACACAACACTTCCCATCAAATACACTCCTCCTGATATGAATCAAGCTCTTTTATTACAGTGTTCTACACTATTCATCAATCTGCTTCCCTGGCCTTGACTGCCAAATACAAAATGCTTGCTGATTTTCAGGGATGTCACTTGACAGCAATCTGCTCTGGGTTTAGAGTAATAGGCTATCAGCAAAACACACACAAAAATAATTACAAACATTTAGAACTGAATTCTGGGTATATACTTTGTACCAAACATGCAATTCTGGTACATACTTCTGCAATCAATGGGGTTACACTAGATATATACACAGAATTTGGACCTTCATTCATTAGAAAATAACTGTAAGGTTCATAGAGATTCACTATGTGACACTATTAGTTTCACTATCAAACATGGGAGGGTCTATTACATTTGAGAATTTTATCCATCCTTGTACACTGCGTGGTACTTGTCTTTTCATTTTTCTCCATTTAAAATGCTGAACGTTTTGGGTAGGCAATCTGTACCAATACAGGAATTCCTCACTGCTAACAGTGAGTATAGATTAGCATGGACTTGGATTCTAAAGGATCAGTAAACCCTATTGAAGAGAATAATCAATCCAGCTGGCAAACATTTTTGGCAGTAAAGCTCAAGACAGGAAGTTTGGGGGTTTAGTACTGGGAGCAAGACTCCTTGACACTCTGGAAAAAATACCATTCTTTATTTCTCTCGTAGAATTCTATCTGAAACCAAAACAGAAACATCCTCTGTTTCATTGCCTTGGTTACTGTTGTTCTAGGTTAATTAGCCCATGTGTAAGTCCCATGATCTGTTAAGGGATTATGTCCACTGCTGTATGCCAAGTGTTGAGCAATCAGTCACCTTCACCTCGTGTGAAAAATCACAAAAAGTGTGTTATGTGTTGGAGGTGCAAAAAGTCAAGGTTTGAAGTACAGAAGCAGCTGTAAACATCACACTTTCCTAGGTGTTTTGTGATGATAGGAAACCTGGGGCACTGTGAGATTGTTGGCCACAAAGGTACAGTACCGTGGAAGGTCTATTTATGTTTATTGCAGACACATTTAATTGGATACACTGAAAAAATTTGAGATGTTTAGAAAATGTGAGAATCGTTGTGCATTTTGTTCTCAAATTGAAGGAAAAATAATTTCATTATTTTTGGAGGAATTTCTTTTTTCTTGAATGAAATGATGACTCTTTTGAAGTCTGAGACACTAGATTCTCCTCTGGAACTAATGTTTACGTAAAATTAAAAGGGTGGTCTTTTGCTCTTGGTAGCAAAGCAGGACCCAGAAGATGCATAAATAATTTCAGAGTTTCCCAATGACTGATTGTTTAAATTGCTGGCACTCCCTGGGCCTGTTTTACCCGACTAGGAGGAAAATATTGACTTTCCCATCCCTAACATGCAAACTTCATCAGTGGAAAAAGCTGTTTATTATTATTATTATGGGTGTGGTAAGTTGGGACCGTACCCTCTGTTGGAGGGTATGCAGCAGCAAAACACTAGGGAGAAAGAAAATGAATGTCTAGGGAAAAAAGGATAAGATTTAATTTAATTTAAGGACTCCCATATTTTCACATTTCCTTATTCTCCTTCCCAACTTGAGCTCATGCATGTACAATAACATCTTGATGAAGTATTTTAAGACTTCAGGGACCGCAAAGACCAAACAGTACTCGCCACTAGCTGTTCAGCTCCAAGGCTGATCTATAACCACACTGGAGGCGGCAGTACTGCTGCTACCAAAAGGAAATTCCAAAGAAGCTCTGTGGCTGAAATATGTTTGATTTTCATTTTCTTAGAATAACCAGTTCTGGAGGAAAGACAGCAAATCTTAGCATTTAACAGTTAGTGCTATTCATCCATTAATTTTTCTGACAACTCCATCTTCAGAATTTCACATTACTAATGGTCATCTTTAAAATCTGAGATGTGATTGTCCTCTAACTCATGTGTGCTGAAGTGTCCTTTATTTCCCCCTGAGAAGTTGGGGTAATACTGGCAGATAGTAATAGGGGAACACAATGAAAAATCTGTATTTATCTTTTCATTCCATTTCCTACTTCAGATAATTTTTATGTGGTCTCCTTATGCGTGGCTTCGTGATTCCTTCTCATTTGAAAAACACCCAAGATTTCAAACTGGATTGGATTTGGTCTGTCTCCCTGCTTTTTTAATAATATAGTTTAAAGAATGGGCCTGGAAATACTTACATTACTGTTGTTTCGGTTTGGCAATATGCAAGACAATAATTCTCTGTATCTCAGTTTCCAATCTGTAAAATGACCATCATAATATCTGTTTTATACAGCCGGCTGTATGGATTAACTAATGAACTCTGGAAAAATTATCACCGAGTTTTTGAATAAGAAGCGCTATCTGTACAATAACTGCAGAAATGTTACAGGCTAACCACAGTCTTACATCCCAGATTGTTTGAGGATTGACCAAACAAATGAAAGAAACACCAGCTTAGCATTTCAAACGTTCCCTGAAATGAGAGGGCACAGAATGATCTGGGAGATGCCTGATTTTTAGAAAAAAAGCTGATGATAAAGTAATACAGCATCAAAGTTACCTTGGTATGCATGAAAATGGATCTTCTGATATTAATCTGGAAAAAAACGAGATAATTCAGTTCCCGTAAAGTATAAATTGGTGACAAATGAACAAAATCCAGGCCATCCATATCAGTACTGTAGTTGTTTTAATTCTTACATTGATGCGAACAAAACCTGTTAAGCCATTTGCAGTCTGCCCATGCGTGTCGTTTCCCAGTAGAATAGGCATCTGAAGCGTTTGATTTTAAAACATCATTTAGATGGGAATTATCTGTTGGTTTAAGGTTGTAGCTTTTGGTTTTTGTTTTCTCCTTAGGGGAAGCAGAACGTAGCTGACCAATGAAAAAGGTCTGTTCCTCTGTTCAGAGAAGAGCTGCTCTGCCTGTCTGCTGCGAATTCAATAGCTTGACTGTGTTCATTTTATTATATCTATTTCTATTTAATCACTGGGCTCAGTTTTAATCTTTTATTGGTTCTTTTCCAGACAGTGCTTTGGAGCTGCTTATTAGCTCTATCCTTGTAATCCTAGATTTTTGCTGTTAAACTGTTAAATGGAAATTTAGCTTTAAGACTTGTGGGAATTCATGCTGGCTACAACTGTGTTATCTGTACAGCTGGCTTTATACGAGCCTTGATCCTAGCGGAGAATTGAGAGTTGAGAAAGGTGGATTAGGAGAGGCGCTGGACAGCGAGTGTTGTTCACAGCTGGCAAAGTGAGCATTTTATTTTAAATGCAGTTCTAATGGCCGCTGAGTGCCTCCGATGCCAGGACAGCATGCGTAGAGGCAACATACAGCAGACACTGTGAAACTCCGTCTGGTGGGTGGAATTGGGGTCATTTGGGGAATTTCTTAACTTCCCACTAATTTTTCTAGCACTGAATTGAGATTCTGCCATAAACATTCTTAGTTTGGTTAGCATTTTAGTCCAGATTGCAAGTGAAAATAATCCCACCACCTTTAAAATTCAATGAAAAAGGAACTAACTCTTGGAAATTATAGTGGTATGTTGAGTAGATGAATTCCACTGGGAAGAAGAAAAAATTACTCCCCAAGGGTCTCTGTCACGGGAAGTCTTTAAAAGGAACATGCATGTAAGATTAAAGTAGTTCTGGGTGACTTTGAAGGTGACTTTGTCAAGTGCTGATGGGAGGCTGCGGTGGGAACCTTTTCAAAGGGTGTGCTCCGGAGAAGCGAAATAGCACGTCTGGTGGTGGTAGCACATACAGCGTGGTGCTAGCTAACCAAGTTCACCTTGGTTCGCCTGGTACAACCAGGAGCAGTTCTTCTCGTCTTGGAGATAGAGGGTCCATCCTCACCAGGACTTTGTAACTCTACATAAATTTGAGTCCAGTTTGGCTCAGCACTAAACATTAATGTGTTGGCACCAAACCCAACGCCACAACACAGTGGGGCAGGAGGTGCTGCTGCTGTTGAGGTCTCCACCAGTGAAGCAGCACCAGAGCCACCACTCAATGTACTCATCCAGAATCCAGATACTGTTGTCACTGTTGGCTGTGTTAAAATGTTAAACTGATCTCTGACGTATTTGAGCTGTTTCACTACTGTGCAGTTAGTTAAGTAATACATATTTTTCTACTGATGCTGTTTATTGTCTTGCCCAATAAAAAGGCAGCTCTTGAAGCATGAACACCTAGAATGTGCTAAGGAGATTTTCTGCTAAGGAGGTTTAACTCGTGTTGCAGTTACGTCATGCATGTGGCTACAGAAACTGCTAAGAAAGCTGGATACTACCAATATATTAGGTTGTACAGGACGAATTTATCCTTACTGAATTCTGTGTTGTCATGGATACATTGCCACTGGTACCTCAGCTAGCTGGTTTAAAACTGGCTCAGTTATGTTAGTCGTATTGCAGTTTCTGCAAAGTTTTGGTCTGGTCTGAAAGTGAATAGAAGAAGGATCTCGTATGGTACAGAAGTGTTGGTTCTGAAGCAGCAAAAGGTCCTACTGTCCTCCGTGCATTACCTCTGGTATTACTGGTTCAATACGGAGAAATGTTTTTATTGTAAAGCACTGTAGGGCACACCTAGGCTAAGATCTTTCACGTGGGACGTTTATTTGCGTTAGATATCGGACAATATTCTTGATGGAAGAGTACTTTTTTGGTACATTATTCCCTATCACTCTCTTATTCCACCAAATCTCAGCATAAATATTCTGTGAGAAAAATACTGTAAATATTTGTATTTATCAATGAAAATGGAAATCACACAGCTAAATCCCCATGCGCTGGACTAAATATTTACCTGTTTACCCTTCTGTGTAGATTTTAAGTGTATCCAAGGACAGAACAACCACTCTCAGTGTTCAGAAACAGTAAAAGGTGCCATTCAAAAGCTGTGGGCGTTTTCTTATTGAGTGGGAGAGTTTGAAACTAATATGAAAGATTAGAATGGGTTCTAAATGTAAACATTTTCTGCCTTGAAGTATTATAGCAATCGAGTGAGCACATCAGCATGGGGCTGGCTTGGACTCCGCGTTGCAGTTGAGCTTTTTCGGAGCAGAGTCAGCCCTGCCCACCTAGCAGGACCAGCAGCTCACCCCTGCACCCCAAGGGAGGGCCTCCAGTACAGACCTAACTCGTACAAGGAACTTCTTTCCCTTTGGTGGTATCTTGAAGGTGACAGTGGCACAAACATCCCCAAACTTTCCCCAAAGCGAGACTGTAATTCCCTCGGGTATAGTCCACGCTGCCTGCTCTTGTCGGGGTACATCGACGCTATTGTGTTTGGAGACAAATGGCTTCCCTTTGCGTACACCTCTGCTGGCAAACGCGTCTGTGCAACTTTTATAGAAGTACTGACAAAAGGACAAGTAATGACAAGACTGGAGTAGATTAAATGTGGAATACCTTGCTGAGCTACAGCTCACTAAAACCAAACCCTGTCTTTGTTTTACTAAGCCAGGAAAATAACTTACAGTTTAGACTTGCTTTTCTCTTCTTTTGGGGACCCAGGAAGGCTAATACTTTTATAATAACTGTTTATTGAATGTCTGACTTCGTGATCCTGACCTAAGCACTGAACAGGAGACCACTACAGGAAATTTATGCCTCAAACCAGTGTAGTATCTCAAACTATTATTGAATTGTAGCACTACAATATAGCTCACAATAAAGCTTGTAACAGCAGTGAGTTCTTTGCAGCTCTTTCTCTTTAAAATCTCCTGATACACTTTTAAATCAATTTCTAACAGGAAAACCTTTTTCCCAGGGCAGTAAATAAAATGTTTATTGAGAGGAGACTCCTTAGTTACCCCACTGTGCCTGAGCAACCCAGGAATTGCAACAGATCAGGACTCCCGCCCTTGCCCTTTGAGGAAAGGCTGGCTGGGAGGATGCTCGGTGGTGGCCTGGTCCACCACACAAGTCCTTCTCTGGGCTAGATGACCTAGACTTAGACTTCACACAAATACTCAGAATTCTCAGAAGTGCCCTTAAAATCCATCCTGCCATGAGCGGCAGAGCTGTGTTTTGTGCCACTGAATGGAGTTTCTCTCAGCTACAAAATAAAGAGGAAACATTATATAATTAATAAAGGTTTAATTTTATGGTTACATTGGCATTTAGGTTTTTTATAACAAACTGCTAGCTGACTTAAATCAAAACAGTAGTCGTAAAACCAGGGAATAGAGAGAAATTCAGATTCATCTTCAATTTCTGTATTCTGGTCCTATCTTTTAAATAAGCAATAGTTTACTATCAACTCTGTATCTGAAGCCAAATGTAGAAAAAAAATAATAACAAAAAATTCATACAGCACCTGTACATCTGCAGTAACATTGAGCTAGTGTGTTAATAATGAAAATAGCTTGAAGGGTTTGGGGAGTTAAATTGTATAGCTAGGCAAGTGAAAAGTGTCAGTATCTATTTGTATTACCTGGTTTGCTCTGGATCAGGGAAAACCTCTGATCTGTTTTTAACAAGCTAGTCTACAAATGTAATCTAAACAAGTTACATTTCTTATTCACATAAGGTTCTCTGTAAGAGATTTAAAAGCCTTATTTCTGCTATATTATTATATAGTAGCGGCTTACCAGGATCGTAATTTTTTTTTTGTGCTAAACAAAAAGGTGAAGAAATTCTAGTTAGGCATGTTTACTAAAGGAAAGATGTTGCTCAGTATGGATTAAATTTTTAGGGGATTTTGATGTCCCCTTTTAAGAGCATGCACAGATAATAAATCAGAACCTTGCAGTCCAGTCAGGTCTGGCTGATAGAAAGCATATCCTACCTCCAACACAGTGTCCTAAAAATCTAGTTGCTACTGAACTTTGCAAGATCCTGTTGCAAATCATGAAGTTGCTAAACCTTCTCATAACCTATTTATTTTTTAGATTTGAAAAATGCCTTTTTCTCAAAAATGGATGAATTAATTTTCTAAAACTATTTTTAAAATGACATTTGGAAGCAGAATTTAATCTCAAATATTTAAGGTGTAGTATAATGAGAGTAACTGCAAGATAGTTACATTGAGAAGTGCTTTGTAATATTAACTATGGATATTGCTGTGAGCTTTATCTGTATTGAAAATGACATAAGTAAAAAAGGAAATTTCATTCTCTCTCTCTATTTTTTTAATCTTAAAATGCTTCTTCTAATAGGATTAATTTAATTTGTTTCTATAAGAAAACTTTGCCGGGCTATCAGGCTTGTGATTTACTGGATGAATTTCTCTCTAAAAAAGATTAATTTTACCCTGGGACTTTAGTGAAGAGCCTGGCTCATTGTGCTCTGCAATAGGAGTGTATTTCATAGCTACGGGCTCTGATGGAGAGCAGCCTGCCCTCTGCTCCGCAGAATGTTTCTCGGGGGAATCTTCACTGTAGTACTTTAGATGATAACCACCTCCAGAAAGCGTAATGGATGACAAAGCAAATGGTGAGGTAGTTTGACCCATGCCAGTATGAAGGCTTTAAAATTGCTGACCTTACTATAAACTTACAGTTGGATTATTTTTTTTTAACTCCCCTGTGTAGAAAACGGAATACAGGTGTGCTGTGATTTTTACCAGGAAGGCTTGCAGCTAGGTGTCCTGTAGCTTCTGTGGAAGTAGAATTTCCTATTTATTGTGTGTTGGTGAAGAGTGAAATGGAGTCGTCGTCATGTGAGAGATCATGTGGTAGAGAAATGGTTCTGCTTTTTGGGTGGTTTATAATGTTTTGGCTTCTGTCACTATCTGGACAACCAAGAGTGACAACAAGTCTGAAGTGATGCCCTGCACTTTTGTAGGTATTTTGAAGCTGGCTTTAAAGTTGCTTATCAAGAGCAAGTTGTGTTGTCACAAGAACGTTTAATGAAAGTCACCCTGTGATGTGACCACCTCCTCTGCTGCCATGGCTATGTCGCTAGTGTCATCTCCCTAGCAGCTCTGAAGTATCTGCTAAGTTATAGACACAGAAGTGACTGCAGTGTTGATACGTCTTTTGGGTTTTCCTTCGTGCACAACATATAGACAGAATTATACAAAGTTTTCAACAGTACTGAGAAATTTTGCTGACCTAGACATAAAATGCATTTCACTCATGTATAAAAATGTTATGAAAAAGTAAAGGAGTCAGACTTTGCAATGCAGACAGACATCTGCCCATCTAGACTGGATGTATGAAATTTGTTGTTATTTTTATGACTTCTAAAGCCTCAGCTTCAAGCTCAAAGGGTTATCAAGAAGACAGTATTAATCAAGTTTATCCAATTCTGCAAAACTTTCCTATAATACTCTTTACTGTCATTGTATAGATCTTCATAGTGTGACAGACATAATTCATTTTTAGGCTTCACCACTCAGAATTAATGAGGTTGTTCTAAATTTGTGCGGATAAAATCTTTATTCCACCTCATGCTGCAGTACGTGCCTTATGTAGTATGCAGAGAAGTAGAGGTATATACACACATTCATTCAGCTTATTTATTTATCTTTACACTTACAGGGCATAAAGCTTAAGATCTAATATTTCTAATACTCCAATAGTCCTAAAATGTCCATAACTATAAAGGTAAATGGCCTATGAAACAATATGCTTAGCATCTTTAAAGGAATAATGTGTTTAGAGACCCAATGGAATAAGAGTAAATCTGTCAACACAAGACCTGCTTTAGAGAATGTGATTTCCACAAAGTTATTTTTTTCTATAGAATACCAGGAAAGCTGTTATTCAGTTAGACAAAAAGCCCATTAGAGAGAGATGGGGGGAGGGGGAAAGCCAAATATGCATTTTAATTACTCTAATTAAACAAAGGCAGGAAAAAAAAATTCCATTTGGCCAAGCCAGCCAATGTTTGTTGTCATGCAAATAACTAACAAAATTCCCACTGCAATGAAAGTAAATTGGGATTTCTGGGTGTCTAAATGTGGAAGTGGTATAAATTCTTCTTTAAAAGAAGAAGAAGATATATTTGGGGGCTTTAAGTTTGCACGATAAGTTGCTATTTCATTTTCTTTTATGCTTGCTTTTATTACTCAGCTCAGATTTGTTTCAGAGCATTTAAAAATGCAGGAATCAGTGGGGGAGAGTGAAATGTTTATACTTATGCCATCTGAGTATTTTGTGAGTAATTGCAAAAGTGGCCGTATCTAAGACATCAGTATGAAAGAAAACCTTACAGTAATTTGAATAGTAATATAGCAAACAGCAACAAGAAACAAAATATATGTGCTCTAGTAGATATAGAAAATCAGCTAGTTCTTAAATGTAGAGGTATCACTTCTGCCTGAGGCGGTCTCTGAGATGCAGACTTTGGGGAAAGGAGCTAGGAAGGTAACCTCTAGGTCTGCTCTGTTCTTAAAATTTGCCTCTGACATCATACATTGACCACCTTCCAAGACAGGACAGACCATGCAAGCAACTGGCCTAATTCTGAGGGGTCACTCCTGTGCCAGCTTCTTGCGTTGCTGGGAATATCGAGATCTAAGCTTGCCGTAATTTCGGAAAACAATTAAGCACTTGGAAAGTCCATCACACTGAATATTACTCCTGTACATAAAGTTACACATGCGCTTAATGTCTCTGACAAGGCAAGGACAGGAAGTACAAGATTATATTACTTGAGTTAGAGTAATTGACCTCCTGGCTGCGTGTTTTCAGCAGATTTTGGTACTTTTTATACATAAACCACCCTAGTGAGACATGGTCATCCATTTTGGGCCGGTCAGTGCAGATTTGTTTCTTTTAAGACTAATACTTCGGAATTAAACCTCAGATCTAGTTCAACAGCATATTCAATTCCATATATGAACTTCCCCTCAAGAGAGCGAGAGTAGAAGGAAAGGTCAGATGATACCATTAGTGTTGCCAAGAGCAGCTACGGGGTTTGAGAAGCAGGATGAAGAGAAGGAACATTACTTGGACAGAAGCCAGAAGTCTGCACTTTGGTGAAAATTTTTTCTTTATGTTCTAAGTACACTATTTCCATTTAGTAAGGATCTTTGAGGATTGCACCATCCAGCTTCCAGGGGTTAAACGTACCGGCAGTCAGAAGAATCCTGTTTGCCCAGGTTTCCAGTGGCTAGAAATAGTGGTGTTGGGCTTCAAAGCAATAAGACCTATAAAGACGTGATTGAACGGTTAATTAAGATATATGTTTGCTCTCATACTTCGTTTAGAGAATGAAAACATTCTAATGGGATGTATCTCTTGAATGATGTAGCTATTATGATGTTATCTCTAATTATGTAATGAGATTTCACGTTCCAGGTCTATGCAGATACCTTTCAGGTTTTTTTGATACAAAAGCAGTTTAGTCCCTCAATGTAGCTAATAAAGTGAATTCATTGAGAGGATGTGTTGAAGATTAAAGAACTAAATCTTGCAATTATTACAGTCATAAAACATACTGTGTAATAAAACAGAGAAGTATTTTATAGGATGATTTAGCACCTTTGGTAGTCAGTAGAAAGAAACAAATGAGATTGGTCCTAATGGATTTTCCTTGAAAATCAAGGAAGCCAAAGTGAGTTAGGAAATCAGCGTGAGCAGGGCACGTAGCAGCCGTAAGGCTCTTACCGTGTCTGCAATGCAATGCAGATGCTTGCAAGTGTTTCTGAGGTAAGACTGGCAAAGTAAGCTCTCGGATGTGCGAGCTGCGTGTCAGCATATCGCTGTGTCTGAGCTAACCAGCCCACTGAAAGACACGCCGGTACGTCGGGTGCCATGGTTCCCTCGGGAAAGCGGTTCACTGCAGGACACCAGCTACTGTCTCCACAGGACTCGGTACTTGAGCACTGTGGGCAGGCTAGCTTGGAGATCACCACGCAGCTCTCCAGCCTGCAATGACAGATATTCCCTTGGTTTCCAAGCTTTACACAAAATTCCAAAGCATAAGAGATGCTCTACATTCTCCACAGTGTTTATTCATTTCACATAGTAGCTTCCACTACTCTCACTGCCTTTCCTCTTGCCAGCTCTTTTTAAAAATGTAACCTACTCAATTGCCATCTTTCATTATAATCCAAAATTTATAAATAAAAGAAAATGACTGCTTAAAAAAACTCAAAGCACTTGGCTGACTATTGGGATGTGTTATTACAAATCTCTTTGTTTGCTGTGAAAGAGCTTGTCTTTTCCTTCCAAATGCTAGTCTAATTTTCATAATAATGATTTTAGCTCTCCCTTCCTTTTTTAAACCGGCATTAAATTAAAAAATGAATATGTTCCAGCGGTCAAATCTGTTGGTGGCAAAACATACTTATTCTTAATGGGAGTATAACCTTGATAAAGGCTGAGTGACTACCTAATGATGTCCTTACAAAGAGAGAAACCATGCGGCTGAGCTCGTTTCTGGCATAAATGGGGGTGGGGGGTGAGTGTGAGCTATAAACAAATCTGTGCAATGGAAGCAAGCTTGGTGTCTGACAGGATAACTGTCTCGTGTAAAGGGACGACTGCAGGAGTAGTGACTGATAGAAGTGAATGATTGGCAGAAGAGACACTGCTGTGGTGACCCTTGAAAAAGCAGAGTTTTCTTCCTTAGACTTTATCCTTGACTGAGGAAATAAATCAATGCACAGTTCCTAAAATGGATAACCACAGTTTTTCTACATAGGAACTCAGCTTTTGAATACCCCTTATGCACGGTAGGTAGAAGCTTTCTCTTGCTAGTGAATCACACGCAGCTGGAAAATCTGCAAACTTGATTCTTAGGTGGTGGAAGATGGACTTTCGCTGGAACTGTGTTGATTTACATGAGCTGACAATCAGCGCTTTAACTTCTGCAGCATTAGAAAACAGTAATAGGTGTGTCAAAAACTGCTTGGATGTTCCTCTGCAATGATAAACAATGACAGTAATTTCAAATTTCCTATCTGAAGTTAAAAGAAATACATAAGTGAGCTAAAAACTTTTATTTCTCGTAGACTTCAAAATGAGCTTAGATGTGGTGAGCTTGGTTTATATTTTGAATGGAAGAGAGAAATAATGTGGGAGAATTTTTTAAATGAATATTTTAATTCATATTTCTGTCTTTAAAGAAAAGAGGGAGGGTGTGGAGAAGTGTTAAAAATGAAGTTATGTGGGCACCCAAACAAGTAACGTTTAAACATGAAGTCAAAGTTGACTGAATTGCAGATGAATTCCAGGTATGGATCTTTTTCTCACAAGTTAATTTTATTCATGGGGCTTTAGATGGTGATTAGTAGTAAAAAATTGGTATTGCTTCCACAGATCCCCTGAGGAAAGCGGGCAGGTAGTGGCTTTGCGGAGGAGGAGGAGGAGNCAGGGCCACGCTCCGCGTTCCTCTGCCCGGAGCTTGAGGTTGTGCTGCCGGCCGCCCAGCACCCGGCCCCTCGGCACGCGTGGCCGGGGGAGTGTTTCGTGGGCAGGAGAGAGTAAAACCTGTAACGCATAAGTAAACCTCCAAAGGAAACCTTATTTTTTTTGTAAACTATCGCCAAGCATATAGAAGCTCAGCGTTTAAAGGGGCAGTTACATCAGTATCTAAGGAAAGTAATCAGTACAATAGGATGTAATCATTACTATGGCAACAATTTTTTCCGGATCAAGGGATAAAATGCTGCTTTCAAACTTGTGCCTATAACTTGTAGACTTATTTATCCTCTGTTTTATTTCCTCCCGTATTTTCAATCACCACAACGCCGCTTGTGAAGAGCACTTGTAAAGAGCACAGTACGACAATTGATGAAGCGTGTGGGTTCAACGATTCATATATTGACACAATAAATTCAATGGAAAACTAATTAATAATAATAATAATAATAAACCCAGTTTGCCCTCCATGGCTTCTTTCATCAGAGAAGCTCAAAGAGCTTTGCAAATATTAATTACGCCTCAGAACACCCTGATAAGCATCTTTCTCTTCCTCTCATTTTCTCCCTGTAACTAATATTCATTTCTGGATTACAGTGAATCAGAACTACAAATCAAGAAGAACTGGAAGGGAAAAAGCATCTTTGTACGGTTTGAAGGTTACCCACAGAATCACAGCCGTCACAGGTGAAACCAAGCCGACACTTGATGCTGTACGGAATAAGCTGTGCACCTGTCCCTGCACCCTCATTTTCCTGAAACGTTGCTTCGGTCCGCAGCGCGGGCAGCCATCTAATCGGATTTCTTCTTCAGCATAAAATCCTTTCCTAATCAGTAAGCTGTATTGATTGTTCTTACTGCTACATTTACATTCTAATACACAGATTTAGTCAAAGCGAAGTGACTTTTTTAATTTTTATTTTAAAAGAGTATTCCCCAAAGTTTAATAAAGAGTTAATAGATGTTTGTGGGCAGAAGGCTGGTTGAGGATCTTGAGATCTAATCCTATTTGCAAATGGCTTGAATTGTAGCTTTGGCAAAATATTTTAATCTCATTACTTCAATTTCCTGCTTTGGAGAAGAGATAAATAGTATTTGTTTATTTTCAGGGGTTCATTTAAATGTTGTTTTAAAGACAGCGTAGCTGAGGTCTACATGCACTGTCTCAGAACAGGAATGAGGCAATTAGCTATTTATCGAGGCATTTATTTATTTATTATTCACTAATTTTATGAGCTTGGCCAGGCTGATCCGGGGCACTCTACAGAGGATAAGATTTTGATGAGCTCTTTTTCTAAAGCTTCCTAGCCTCACTTTAATCAACGAGAAGAATGCGATAATCTTCGTTCTTTTTCCAGTGCAACGTCAAACCTTGTGAGGCTTATAGCAAGCGCACGGTGTCATTTCCCAAGAGCTCTTTTCTTTGGTTCTTGGAATACCAAGTGCCATTCCACGTTGCTGCTCCCCACCTCATTGTCCCTTTGTATTTTTGGGCCCTGTACAGTTCTTCCAATCCAATAACTTAACTGCTGCCTCTAATCAGTCGTCCTGGTTTTTCAAATGCAAGAGTGAGCCGGAACAAACTCTGCAGCCTGACCTGGTGAAAGGAAGAATGTCTAAATGGAAATTATTCACAGAAAGCTCTTTCATCTGGCTTGCAGTGTTATTTCAGCCAGTCAAATGATTTCTGCTCAAGTGAAGACAACACCGCAACGTGCCACCGGACAGGCTGCACGCGCTTGTTCAGAGCTGCGTGAAAATCACTGATTTGGCAAAGAGTCTCTCTGGCTTCAGTCACATTCGTTCTCATCTTTCGAGTTTCACGCAGAATTTCATTTTCAGACTGAACTGAAAGATCTTAAAGTAAAACTCTCCTGAACAGGGGAGCAAATGTGAGAGAGGGAAGAGAGGTGAGGTGAGTCTTAGGTAGCCTATTTCTCTGACAAATATTTGTCACTCATTGGAAAGTTTCACGGAATTTAACAGGAATTTAAAACCCCAGTTTCCTCCCAGGGTGCCTCCTGCAGGTTGGCTCTGCGGCACAGGTTCTGACCCAGTTATTTGCTGCCCTTGACAAGAAGTAAGGGGTGTAAACGCGTTTGTCCTGGTTCTCCTGTGGATCATTTTAGAGAAACACAGCATTGCTTAATTCTGACGAGTTATACTCAAATGTTTGATTAGCCACCGCAGAATAACATTGCAGACGGTCTTTTTCAATGCGGGAAGACATTTGAAGTTGTTCTGCTACCCGTCCACAAGCCCAGAAGGGAGACCCTGCTCAGGAGAGATGCCCCTGGAGTGCTGAGCGGGGGTACAGCCTCCCGCCCTTTCTTGCTGCTCCGGGCAGCTGGGAGGCTGGCTGTGAGAAATGCACTTTAATGAGAGCTCTGCTAGTGAGTGCCCAAGTTACCTGGGTGCTTCCCACTCGCTGTCTCACTTAAAATATCTGGCTCTTGGCACTCCAAGCTGTATCCTGGAGAAATCTCTCTTCCCAGTACTGTTTTGGGGAATTGGGCTCCCTGACAATGGCCTGAACTGCCTGTAGGCTGGTTGTCTAAAGCAGATGGTCTGAATGTGACGTTCAGGTCTGATTCTCTGCGTTACGCTAGCAAGGGGGGAATGCGGCGTAGGGGAAATCTGAACTGCAATCTGCTGGTTGGCAGGGCAGAAAACTAAAAGCTCTTCTTTCAACACCGGGAGTTCCATTCAAGCCTTCACGTAATAGCAAAAATTATTTCAGTCTTCAAATTACTATCAAGGACAAAAAAAAGGCAAATAAAAGCAGTCAGAATCAATTTTCTAAAGTATTAAGATTAATAAGGTAGACATTTTATGTTGCTTGAGGTCCCCAAATTAAGAATAATTAACTTTTCCGGTGGAAATTTTCATTTGCTGGATTACTCATTTGTGCAAAATTAGATACCTTTGTAATTCTCTCCAAGTTTGTGGCCCAAACCTGTGATATTAGCGATTTTAAGCATGTGTGCATGTATTTTAAATTGTATTTCACAAACAGCATTTAACGAATAGCTCCAACAGTTATTCACTGCTACATGAGTTCAAAGAGCAAATTTACAATTATGTTCAGTCAGAACTTGCATACTTCTTTATAAAGTTGTAAATAAAAACCAGAACTTGTATGAGGACTGTATTCCCTTGAAATGTCTCTTGCAATTTAGGAGTTTTTTAAAAGAATCTTTTGACTTTCACGGATAAAGTAAAGAAAAAGTTTCCTTATCAATTTCATTTACCACAAAAAATGTAGTAACCTATTTCTCGTAATTTTGTTGATCCTATAGGATAACAAAACACTTCTTTACAGCAGATATATAAAACATCCTATTTTGGCTGAAGCACCTGAGCAGAGCCATCTTTCAGCATTTCCTCCAGGCTTCAGGTTTCATCTCTTTGCTATTAGCGTGGACTAATTAGCCTTTCCCAACAGAATGCTGGTGCTAGAATACGAATGAAGTGCCGCAGCATTCCCTTTCAAGTGTGGGATCACTGGGTTAATCTCTACATGAAACGGTTTGGTTACCGAATGGAAGAGCTGCCATGTGGGCTAGAGCTGGCAAAGTCAATATATTCTAAGAGATTTAGTAAGACACTCTTCAGAAGTAGCTTCACAAAGAACTGTGTGGTCTGCAATAATTTAATAAATCTGAATTACTTTTATATCTAATTGGAGTGCAGCTTTAATGTCCATCCTTGCCATTTGCAGGATAGCAAAGCCCGACAGTAGCGGAGTGTGATCCTTCTGGGCCGTCACCCGGAGAGCTGGCGGAGGGAGGGTGCTCCTTCAAGAGTCTTCCTCATACACCCCAGCTACTACAGAAGCGTTCAATGAACCCCAAGTTATTAACCCGGGGTTTCACCGTCTTGGCCCTGACAGAGAGCAGCAGCCTGACGCCAGGCGCTGTACGCAATGGCTGCGCGGGGCGTTGAGTCCAGCGTCAGTAGGGCCGGGGTTTTGTTTGGCAGCAGAAGTTAATGCGAGGAGGAGCCCTAAATCCCCTCCTGGCCACCCTGCGGGGGTTCAGCCAAGGCTGCAGACTGTGCTTCCCCAGTTTGCTTACTGTCATTCGCGTGTTTGTTCACCGTGAAAGCGTCCGGCATCCTACAGCGTGCTGGCAACTGCATGATCCCCACAGGTGCCACGTGGCGCGTTCCCTGATGCTGGGATTCTCACCGGAGGGGCTGGGCCGTGCCGTGCCAGACTGGCCAAGGGCCGGCAGCGCTGCGCGGGCACCGGGGAACCGGCCAGCAGGAAAACGCACGGCAATTGCACGCGCGCGTTCCTCCGGGAGAGCGCTCCTGACCCCGCGCGAGGTGCGTGGCTTGGGGCCGGAGGGAGAGCTGGCTCCCGCTGAAAGCTGAGGGAGTGGGATCTCCTGTCAGAAAGGAGGCGGGTATTTCTGGGTGGGCAAGTGGCGGCTTGCTGGGCACCGTTTCTCAGAAATGACCAGAACAGTCATTTTTGCGTTTCTTTTTCCATGAAATGGTTATTGGCAGTACCCAGCTGTGCACACCTCTTGTTACCTGAAGGAGAAAACTCTAAAGTGATTACTTCATTTTAAGTACATTTTCTTTGCTCTGATGCTTGTCTGCTCTGAAATAATAGTTCAACAGCAGTGACTAAAGTGGGTCAAGCTTGTTTTGCCTGATTTCCAAGTAAATTTAACAAAGCAGATTCAAACATCGAACTCAAACATTACGTAGTTTACCTTCCTCTTAGAAAGGGCCGTGAAAGAAGCAGCATGGTTAGAGAGAAAAGGAAAAGCTTGTGGAAAATATGAGAAAGAAGTGGGGGGGGAGGACAAGAAGGAGTTTTTTTGTACCCGCCTGTTTTTCCGTAGGTATGCAGGCTGAGAGCAACCAGCAGCTCTCAGTTCAGTAGCCTCGTGACTAATTTTTAGCCAGAATGCATCTTTCTGCCTGTAGGTGATATTTAGTATTCACGATATCAAATGTCTTTTTTTTTTTTTTTTTTTCGTCTCAATACAGACTAAAAATACACATTAGCTGCAAGGGGAAAGTTGCCAATAAGTAATAATTCTTGCTACGTTCATCTGCCCATGTCCTGCCTGCTGCCTTTCCTGTTGCAGTTGTGGGGGGCTTCCCTGAAAGCGCCCACTTTCATTTGCAGGGGGGGATAGAGGAGAATTTCTAAGGGAGCGCAAGACACGTCCTCTCTCCCGCAGCGGGCAAAGCCAGCGGAAGGACGAGCCTTCGGCACCTGCGGCCGCACGAGGACCGGTGGGGGTACGTCCTCGTGCTCAAGAGCCGCAGAGCGGTCTTTCCGAAGGACTCCTCCGCTCCACCCCGGTGAAAGGCAGGAGCAGTCTGCTGGTGAGGAAGGAACGTGCGTCTGCGAGGGGGGCTGTGCAGGGCTACGCGTTTCCATAGCCCAGATAACACAATTTCTACAGGTTTTAACTTTTTTGGTTATTTTTTTTTTAAATTTATTTATCTGTTGTAGAGTAACAAAGATACCAAAAATGTCCTGAGATGGTTTTTTTGAGTGATGCCTCCTGTCAGGGCTAATTTCACTGCACGTGAACCATTGTGATCAATTTTTTTGAATAATTTTTTTCACTGAATGTTTTCTGTAGAACTGCTGTAACTTCATTCTTTCCTTTTATGTTTTTCTCTAGCATGGCATGAAAACTTCTTACTACATGGAGGAGGTGTACAGGAACAATTAGTCTCCCTTTTCAGTGTGCAACGTAATTTAGTGCTTAGATTACATCTTCTGTAATTGTGGACGTCTGTATACAGCTAAATATGTACTTCTCGGTAGAGATTAACCTCCGATCGACATACAATACCGTAAGTCGACAATGTTTGCATAAAGTTCAGCTAAATCGGTAAGGTTCTGAAAACTGGTGATTTAGAAAATGTCATGTTTTCCAAAACCATGCTAAGCGTGTGGAGAGGGGGTCATGAGGTCAGCTGGAGCGCGGTTCCTCTTGGCGTCTGCGGAGGTTCGGAGCGCAGCTACGCAGGGCGACGGTCCTGCTTTGTAGTGCCACTGCCGCTCCTGCTGTCGCTCCTCCGCCCTCTCCAAACGTGTGTGGAAAATCGACAGACCTCAGCTAAGCAGAGTTTTAGCCCTACTAAAATAGTAGTGGCGTGAGGTGAAGTTTTTTGCATTTTGTCTTTAGTTTCTTGACTATGGTTCTGAGAGCAGTCTGCAGGTCTTAAATTTGAGCTGACGGAGGAAGCTGCCCAGCTGAAGGGACACAAGGCGTGCGACAGGTCTGAGGCTTGCAATCGGTCTGTTCAGCTTCCTGTGCTAAATGCCTGCACGCCAGCCCGCAGTGAAATGGCATCGCAGGTCGAGGTCTGGGGAGCCGCAAACCGGCGTTCCTTGCGACACTCAGGGATGGGAGGGCTTTGCCAGGAAATGTTATCGTGCTGTCAATCTGCAGATGTTACTGCAATAGAGCTGCTGCCTGTTCTTTGGGGATTTAAATAGGAGGATTTAATTGTTCCACTTTAATTCATGTCATGCTTCAGCCTAACTTATAGAATTTGGAGAGAATAAGAATGGATGAATCAAGTTTTATTATCTTCTTCTGCCACTGCCAGGTTTCCTATGATGGAAATTTTTTCCTGCTGTCAAGGGCCTCAAATCTAAACTTGATTTTTAACATTTCCATTGGATGAAAATGCAATTGACAGAGGGAAAATACTGTTTGAAGGAATGGAAAAAAAGACTTTTGAAAAAAAAAATAACACTGTAAGAAGAAGGAAAAAGCAGCAAAGCTCTAGTGGGACCACTTGTTAAGATAATGCTATCACACACTGAAAGGAAATTATTAAAAAAATAATCTTCAAACATATAATTTCCAAGTACTGAATTTACCCAAGGGCATAAAATGAGAGGAGCTTTGAAACTTTTACCTCCCTTGGTAGAATAACTTCATCAGATATTTACCATTTTTAATCTTTAGAACTATATTTTTAATTTTTGTCTTAAAGTACCATGAGAACCACACGCAGAGCCACATTATTTCTCACTTTTCCCGTAATGTTTATCACAAGTCGCTGTTACAATGAGACTGAGAGAAATAATGGAAAAACACTGTCCACACACCCTACCATATGCTGTTTGTGGAAAGTGATTTATGAATAATGGTGCAGCATGAAATGGAAATGAGCGAATTCTGGCTGCAAATAGCAGGCATTTGCTGTTGTACAAAGGAGGAGAAAATACTTCTGAGGTCTCCAGAATCTCTTATCTGAAGTTCTGGCGCTCTGGCAGGCTGATGAGCCAGAAAAGGATCAAACCGGAGGCACCGCAGAGGCGATAGTCTTGTGCCCAGCTCCTTTGATGATGTGCTGAGAGAATCATTTGGCGAAATATCGGAAACATGTCATGCAACAGCTAAATTCTCCAGACGTCACGGGGGCTCTGTCAGCCAATTCAAGCAGGGCATCTGGTTGCAACTCGTCTTTTCTGATTCGTCACGTACGCGTTCCCTTTCCTCCAGGGTTGGAGTCTGTGTTTAGGACCAGATAAATTTCATGCACAGAGGAGAATAAAAAGACCCTTCAAATGTCTTACACTGCTCAAGGCCTTATTTAGGCCTTATGCTTTGCAGACTGCAATGACCATTTTCTCCAGAGAGATTCAATTCACTAATGACATCATTAGCCATTGCCTCTGTCTCACACTGATGCTACAAAATCAGTTATAAGATCCAGACGATCAGTTGTGCATAGAGAAATGTATAATATACAAAACAACGCTAACTCCCAGTGTTGGGGAAAAAACCCCAAACGTGGGGTTGACTTTTTTCTGAAAAAAGCCCCTTCCAATGAATATTCAGAGAGTTCTGTTAAAACCAAAATTACAAAATAACAGATTAACTCCTCGTCATGGGAAGAAGTCACTATAGTCTTGTAGCATAGAAGTAGTAGTACGGACACAATCCATCAGCCTGACATATCCGCTCATCTAGAGCAGCTGAGTGATCCGGTGAAGTCTATAGCTTCATAGTGAGGTGTGTGACACGCTGTGGGCTGGAGCCGCTGTGTGCATGACAGAAACCCGAAGGAAGTCATTGCATGCACAGGTAAAATGCAGATGATTCCTTGCTTCATGGAGCTGAATCGTCTGGAAAAACACAGCGTGTCAGGAGAGAGGGGAGGACAAAGAAACAGGAAAGTGATTACATTTGCTACAGTGTGTGCCATTTACAATGTAATATAAATATCAAATTCTTATGTTTTAAAGAACGTCTAATATTGATGGGCTCTTCGGCTATCAGTCTGAGCAGGCACCTTCCGTCTGACTTTTGGTATATTGTGGGTGATACTTAAATTTTCCAGTTTGTAGTGAGAAAAACTACAGCACAATGACTTTATGGAGGCTGTAAAATATGTATTTTATTCTTTCTTTTGAACAACTGCTCATCATTAAAGCTCTTCTTAGGGCTTTACAGCAGAGAGCTCAGGACATGAAACATGAGATTTTAAGATACAGCACATTGCTGTGCTGTAGAAAGTCTTTATAAAAGTGCAGGTGTAAGAAAAGTTTGATCTGTGATTACCTTTACCAGTCACATTTGTCTGCTAGCTTTAAAGCTTCTTTTAATCACAGGTCATACAGTCTTTGATGTGCATGGCTGACTTTCATCCCTTTTCCAAAATTCTCTTCTTTGCCTTCCTTACATGCCAAAACCATAATTCTCAGTGATGCTAAAATCCATACATCAGAGGTTTTTATTTGTGTACGCAGAAATAGTTTTACAATTTTAACTTCAAATTATTTCATTTCAATTCTAGTCTTGGAATGACAGTGACCGAGCCCTTGCTTTTAACCTTTGTCTTTACAAATTTTTCCTGTATGTCCCTAAGGTTTGGGTTCATTGCTCATTGGGTGACTTTGTTTCATCTGCTCATTACACTTCCAAAAGAGCTAGCAAAACCTTTTAATGACTTGTTAATTAAATACTAATATCTTTCAAAACTTTACGAAGGACCTGCACGTGGACTAAATTCTGCCATGTGGACTAGCGTGCTGTGGACCTGTCTGCTGTAGTGCTGGTGCCTTCTCTTCCTCTTGTCGAGTTTCCATCCATCACAGCTGACACTCCTAATTTCATGCATATTGCTCTGATTTCACTGGGATTGCTTTCAGAGTAAAATACAGTCTAGCACAAGGCAGATGTGATCTCATCTCTCCGTCCCAGGACACATCCAGGCAGCAAACGGAGCACGTTCGCCATGAATCAGCATTAGGGGACGTGTGGCACAAACCTGCTGGGGCCTGGGAGCAGAGCAGTGGCTGGATTTGATTTTTGGAGCATGTGGCAGAACGGCGACAGGCTAGATAGCCAGCGTGGGTATAGAAAGCCATCCTGCTATGTCTCTTACACCTATTTTTTTATCTGAATTTGTCCTTCATTGTAAGACGTGGACCTGCTGAGGGACTATTAGAGCTTTTTAAAAACCCAAGCCCTTAGCCTGCTGGTCCATACCATTTGTACTTTAATCCCTACATTGTAATCATCCCTAGCAACAGGATCCTTCAAAAGTAACTGTCTATTAAGTGTTTATTGCAACAGAGCAGAAGTTATGCATTTCATTACAAGTATTAAATCTCGGGCCTAAATTTGGAAAATGTACCTGCTCTGCGGATGTCCGGTTCAGGCAGTCAGAAGTGTTTGGCATCAGGGGTAAACCGATGGAAATTAGGGAAACAATAGGTGGCTCTGAGCTTTTTCATTTCCTTTTTTTCTACCCAGTTGACAGCGAAATCCTACAATAATAGAGTGAGCTACAGTGGCATCTAATGATTTTCTGAGAAGCGGGGAATATACTTCAGCAGGGAACCAGAAGCCCTGTCATGCTGATGTGCTGAAGTTTAAAACTCAAAACCTCAGCAGCTGGTGACTAAGACACGCTGAGGCAGAAACAAGTAGCCCTGCACTTATTCACCAACTCATATTTTACTGAAATTTGTAACATCCTAATTTCAAAACACCGACTAACCACGCAGAAATGTGGAGAGGTTTATGCCAATTTTAATTCAAATGAAGATTACAGCCTGCAGAAAGTTATTTCTTGGACACTATGTCAGACATCTTTGGCTATTCCATTTAAGCAAGTTTCCTAGGCTGTGCTTTTCAGTAATTTTAAATGAAACCCACTTATTTAGTCTTTTTAAAACAAAACTTCGAACACAATGCATTATTGCAGGTGACCAATTGCCAGCGAAGCTCCGGTGGATCAGGGTGATGGAAGCGGCAGGGTTTGGGGCAGAGACGGCGCGGCCGGGGTCAGGCTGCGCCCTCGGCTCCGCCAGCTGCGCTCCCGCTTGGCAGGCAGGTACAAGGTACAAGGTACAGGTACAAGGTGCAGGTACAAGGTACAGGTACAAGGTACAGGTACAAGGTACAGGTACAAGGTGCAGGTGCAGGTACAAGGTGCAGGTACAAGGTACAGGTACAGTCGCTCCTGACGGTGTGGGCTGGTTTCCGCAAGTCACCCAGCCAGGGGAGGGCCACTGCCTTAAACCTCAGGGCCAGCACCTTGCTGGATGGCTTTGGTGGCCAGGTTACCGGCGGAGGGCTGAAAATACACCGCAGGGCACGGAGGATGCTGCTTCCCTCTGGGGAGGGAGCGAGAGGCAGGAGGTCTCATCTGCAGCATCCAAGCTGATGCCACGTGCTTGTGTTTTGGCAGCCGGGACGTGTATCTGGTTGTCAGAGGCAACCAGATAATACCGTCTAAAACAGAAAAAGAAAAGCATGCTTTGGACAGTACTACTTCGTCTGGGTCACCTGTGGTAAGCCCGGGCTTAATTCTATTGCTTCCTGCTAGAAAGAGGTCAGAGCCAAAGTATTTACCAATGATCTCGTATATTTACTTCTTCCTTACAGAAGGGAAAAAAAAAGAAAAAAAAAGAAGAAAAAAAAAAAGAATGATCTTTCCTGTCTAGCTATTTATATGCGTTTGGAAAATGTCACATTCCCCCAGTGCATTCCTCCATGTATTCACACCAAAGTTCTCCATCTGTATAACAAAACCCTTACGCAGAGATACATTTCTCTGAGCAGAAGACAGGCGTCTTTGAATCTATACCGTAAAGGTGGAGTGGGGTTTGTTGCCTTCTTTCTTCTACCTCCTGGGCTTAAATAAAGCACAAAGCTATTAAAAAGATGTGGTCTCTATGCAAAAAATGTTTGCTGTTTTATTAGAATGGAATGATATGTTGAATGAATAAACTATATTTATGCATGTTCTGATACATACAGGTGTAAAAATAACCATGAGTACATACATTTTTATATGTAAAAGTTTAGGCTGGTTTTTCTTGTGCTTTGGCGGTTGCCAAATATAAGTTTTAAGTGTTCTAAGAAACCAGTCTACAGCAAGAGCTTGGTCTTTAAAACAGATGGGTTTGTACCTGCTATTATAAATATTATTATCCTTTGTATTAATTATCTGATGTAGCAGGTTTTGGATGTGGGAATGACAGTTACATTTAATGCTGAAAAAAACCTGTTTGTGATTTCTTTTTTTTTTCTTAATTTATTTGGCTGCTCTGTGAAATGTATCTTCTTTGCTAATTCTTAAGCTTTGAGCATAAAGTCTGGGAAGTCTGTGGAACATCAGGTACATAAGACTGCCACATTGACTATAATTCTTAATATTTTAATATTCTTATGGGTATTGAATCATTTTCATGTGCATGAATTTGCATGCATAACTCCTTATACATAATGTTGATAATATACCTCTAAATTTTAGTGACAGATGGATTAATCCAATTTGAATGATGATGTGCTAATTTGAATAAAATGACAGGTGTACTTCATGCGTGATGCAGAAAGGGCATGTTATATTTGTTGCTAGCGAGGAAATAGTCATACAGTATCTCAAATACATTTCTTATACAAGAATATTCTTTGTGAAGTGAAAATCTGTAGGAATGACAGCATGGTGGTATGTAAGAGTCATGGTAATAACTCTTTCTCAGTTCTTATGCATAGCTTGGATAGGTAAACTTTTTGCCTCAGTTTCTTTATTTGCAAAAAATATATCTAATTATCCAGTTAGACTTAATAACAGAGTGCAAATGCAAACTTTAAACACCTTGCAATTAAAAAAAATAAATTATATGGGCTACTGATACAATGGATAAATCATGTCATCAAATGTTTAGTATATTTCTAGCTGAATTTATTTCATTTCTGGATAGATTTTTTGAAGTGCTTTGCAACTAGCGAAGCGCACCACTGGCATGAAGATTTGTTGCATCGCTTAACTCTTAAATGTCTGACAACATCATAAAATCCACAGAGAGGAAGGAACCATAGCTAGCCCACAGGGAGTAGTTGAGATACTTACCTGGCATGTGGGAGACCTGTGAAGAAAGGGAATAGGTATTTCTTCTTTTTTTTTTTTTTTTTCCCCATAGATTTTTCTATGGGAAATCTACTTTTCAGGTATTCATGAACAGTAGCTCAGCTTCTTAAATGGGTAGTACGTTGCCGTCCCATTGCAAAGATGTGAATTACAATCCTGTTTCTGTTGATACATGAAAATTATATGCTGATGATATCAGCCTTTCTTTTCTTTGGTCATCTGTGGAAATCAAATTTGTTATACCTGCCGGTACATGCAAGTGATTACAACACAAGCGTGGGATGAAGCGTATTTTCTGAGCTGTATGGAACATTGTGCCTCTGCTTACAGTCTAGTGTTTGCTAACTTTTCTGACCACCGAAACATTTGTTCACGGGGGAAAAAATGAAAAGCCAGTGGTCTTCAACTGAATTGGAATCGTGAAGCTGGCAGGATCAGATGTTTTCCTCTCAGCAAGGATGATGCTTTAGGCTGAACTGGAAAGGGGGAAGGATAATGGTTGGAAACAAAGGAAATGTAGCAGTCGATTTGGTTTGATTTGTGTTACATGTTTGTTTGGTTCTCAGAGGTTGTTCTGTTCACTTTGAGTGATTCTGTGCTGAAATAGAAAGGCTATTTGATACATGGGCTTGATGGGTCCAAACGGAGGACAGAGGAGTAATGTTTTCTGAGAGTGTATTGCCCAGTTGTCCTGGTTGTGGCAGGGATAGAGTTAATTTTCTTCCGAGTAGCTGGTACAGTGCTGTGTTTGGGATTCAGGATGAGAATCATGTTGATAACACGCTGACGTTTTAGTTGCTGCCAAGCAGTCAGGGACTTTCCAGCGTCTCACACTGCCCCGCCAACGAGGACGTGGGGGTGCACAAGCAGCTGGGAGGGGACACAGCCAGGACAGCTGACCCCAACTGGCCAAAGGGCTATTCCATACCATATGACGTCATGCTCAGCCTATAACTGGGGGGAGTTGGCTGGGCGGCACTGCGGCTCGGGAACGAGCTGGGCTTTGGTCAGTGTGTGGTGAGCAATTGTGGTGCGCATCGCTTGCTTTGTATCTTCTATTATTATTATTGTTGTTGTTGTTTATTCTCTTCCTTTTCTTTCCTATGAAACCATTTTTATGTCAACCCACAAGTTTTACTTTTTCCTGATTCCCTCTGCCGCGGCCCCGAGGGGGGTGCGTGTGGGTGAGCGAGCGGCGGTTCGGTGGTTTCAGCTGCCTGCCGGGTTAAACCGGAGCAAGAAGGGGGCTTCTGCCCTGCTGAAATGAATGGGAGCTGCAGGGGCTGCCCAGGGCATCCAACCCGCCTTTCACATCGTCGCAGAGGAGGAACTCCTTTTATTAATACTTGTAGCAGGCAATGGTATAACTTTAATTGTGATTACTTTGAGCATAAACAGCTAATTTCAAAATTAATAAGTTCCTATGATCTTCCTTACAACTTTTGAAAATCTTGGAACTAAATGAAAGCCCCTCAGCACATTAACATATATTTTCTGGAAGCCAGTATTGTCACTTACTTAGCAAATTGTTTTGGTCAGGATATGTAATCTATGTAAACAAACACAAATTGAGGAAAAGAAACATATTCAAAATGGTGATAATCTTAACCTAAATAATTAATGTGTCAGTTTTTGAGTAACTATAGTGGGAAGTGTCAGTAAAACTAAGCATCTACATAGAACCCAGCAGATGTTCATACCAACCACACCAATTTTCCTAGGATTTATCTTTTTATTACCCTTTTGTTTAAACATTTAGACATATTGTTTGATATGTTGTACAATTAAGATAAAAAGGAAAACAAATACTCAATATTCAGGTAACATAGGAACATTGCCCTTTATTCTATTGAGTAGAGAATTAATTTTATATTAGTAATATGCATGTCTCCATTCTCAGGATCCGGTATGAAGCTTCTCTAAATAGCCTGATCTAAAATGGAAAAAACAAGCCTAGCATAACTTCTGAAGTAATTTCACATTATTCTCAAATTATCCATAACCTTATAATCCCTGTTTTATGACTGCTGTGCACAATTACTGTCGTAGCCGTGAAGTCTGTTTTCTTCCTTCATTTCAATTCCACAAAAAAAAAATTAAAATTATGTGATTAATCAAGATACATTTGTCAATCTATTTTATTGTTATATCTTGCTTTATTGGCAGCTTTAAAAGTGTTTTTAAGCATTCGATTAAGTTATCCGACCAGAGCGTCTCTGCGGGAAGGGTTTCAGCATCAGTGCTGTGTCAATACCTGGTCAAGCATTACGGCTTTCTTCTTTGAGCTAACGGAACTGCAACGGAAATTTATTTTCCTTTAACTGCCAAGTGCACAGAGAAGGGCTGAAATTATTAACCAAATGGCTTAAGTAGAAGTTAACTCACCTCCAAAGTGATTGGGGTTCTTCTCATATTGTTCAGACTTCAATACAAACAATTTTCTCTTGCACTTGAAAGCAAAGCTGGCTGGTAGGTATGACATGGTCAGATGCCTGAAGGAACAGTAATTATCCCTCTGGTGTTGTATTGTGCGGGCTGGTTGCCAACACAATAGCAGACAAAGAAATCTGTTTTCGTTATATTTTCATCACTACAATTTGAAAAGCTCATTTCTCGAGCTTCTCTGCATAAAAACATCAAGTATTTTAAAATGTTAATAGGTCTTAAAGGGGATGATTTGATGGTACTCTTTTTGTGATTTCTTTGAAAATTAACAGTTGTTGGGTTCTGTAGATCACTTGTATCATTCACTTTGGTAGGTGCCTTATAGCAAGCAAACTACTTCTAATATTACTGTATTTCTTCAGACTGTTACAACCCTTTTGTCTGATAGTGACCTAAATCTGCATCCTTGCCAGGTGGTGAAAATTACTTTCTACTCCCTGTTTGTCTCCTTCACTAGAGATCTTAGAATTTGAGTTTAGCAAATTTGCACATTGCTCTTTTATTCCCTTGATATTTGATGACTTGATCACCTTTTGAGTAGAGGAGGAATATGCAAATCCTATGAATGTATTTGCTATTCTACACGATAGGCTCTTATGAACATCTGATCTTCTATGCTTTCCCCACTTGGCCATGATTCTAAGCAAGCATGTCAGATTCCCTATCTGTGGTTTCTGGTGCTAAGATAGACTTGTGTTTTCTATCAAGGAAAATACTATACACTGATGCTGTTATGTATATGAATATCAAACTCATCATCTATCTCTTCTGTTGCAAAGTGTTTTTCAAGGAGAGAAGTCACTGCAAATCATGACAAAAAGCCTTTTGATTTTTTTCTGCTATTACGTCTCTGGCACAGTGTCTTTGCTGCCTACCTACTTTGGATGCACGCTTTTGGGCATACACTATCACATGCAGTGTTAACATTTGGTAGACTCTTGTAAATTTAATCTGGTTTTCATGTGGGATGTGGAAATCAATAGGAAAATATATCTGTGTTTACCTAAAATGTTTTAGCATCCAATAACAAAGGTCTATTGATATGGCAAATGCAGGACAAATTCAATAAGAAATGCAAAAGGGTAGCATAAGCATTTGAAACCATTCTCATGTTGCACCATGTCGTGTTAAATCATATTTCATAATGAGAGAATAATGCAGTGATAACCTCAGATGATGTCCCCCAGGGAGGGTGATTTGGGAACAAGTATTGGCAAGACTCTTGTCGATACTATTCTGTCCTACTGCCCGTTCTGAGAAGAAAATATAAGGCAGGTTAAGATGTGTGCATGACTGTTGTTTGATCGAAGAATCTTTTTCTGGAAATCAGATATAACTGTTGTTCTATCACATGCTACCAAACTTACCGTTGTTTTATTTCTGGATTTGATAGAATTGTTGTAGAAAGTTACAGATTGACATGTTGCTTCATTTTCTCTGTCCATTGGAATGACTGAAGCTATTGTTTTTATGCATCCTAAGGATGCATAGATATGAAAGGTGAAGATAAGCAATACAACAGGGGCAGATGAGAACTTAATTCCATCACATGCTATTTTTCTGATTTTAGAAGTAGAAAAAGAAGAAAAAAAAAATTACATCTTCCTCTGCAAAATTTCTTTAACCTTTTTCTTCTCCCAGCCACTTCCATTAACTTATTGAGTATCAGATTTGAACTTTGCCAATGCCTAAATCTTCCTTCTTCAGACTTCACATGTTTTCTTGTATATGTCTGTTCAGATGTACACTTAGACAGAGAGGGTTATGAAACTGAAACTCCCTCATAAAGTTAAATTAAATTATTTTGTGAAAATGCTTGGAATTACTGCCCACTTGGATCCAAGCTGGGAACAAAACTATATGTTATTGGCAGCATCCTTTTGCTCTTTTTATTTATTTTGTTTTATTTAGTCTTTTGTTCCATTTATTTGTGTTTGGTTATACCGAACTGTGCCATTAAAAGAGAAAACAAGTTTCAATATCGACCAGCTACATTTGTAACAGTCAGTACTACAGCAGCAATAATGAGAATCCCATATATTACGTAATACCTTTGATTTCACATGTTCCAAAAATGCTTTAGTAACTTAAACTTTAGATTGGGATTAGTTCAGCTTTTTCTGAATAAAGCTTCCACTAGGATTGAATAAATAATAACCTTACTTGTATAAGACAAAAAAGGAAAGCATGTCTTACTCAGATGGGAACTTACAGGGGAGTTTAGGGAAGAAGGGGAATTTATTTCCTCATTTAAAATTCAAGTAAGAGACTGCTCTTACTGCACATATTCTGAAAACGCCACAGACAATTTTTAATGATCATGGAAGTGCACACTTTCATGTGATGTCTTTTCCAACAACAGAGCCTTTCTACTGCACAGAACATCTCTCCCAGCCATAGGGCACCCAGCTGCTTGGCTCCTGGGAGCAGAGAGGACCGCAATCCTCCCGGCTGAGATGCAATATCTTGTCCTTCTCTTCAGTCTTACAAATGAGAGATATAAAAAAATCTAGGTACAGGTTGAGCATCAACTTTAAAATACAGATTTGCAAGTTGATATGCATTGGGCTGAGAAGTGCAATAGCAGCAAAAAGGCAAGGTACTACAGAAAGTGCTAATCCTTAAGTATATAGAGGAGATGCCAATCTAAAATTAAGCTGAATTATAAAAGAATATCAAGTCTTTCT
Organism: Aramus guarauna; assembly: GCA_013400195.1. Taxonomy (NCBI): domain Eukaryota; kingdom Metazoa; phylum Chordata; class Aves; order Gruiformes; family Aramidae; genus Aramus; species Aramus guarauna. The sequence goes on from VXBL01008804.1 coordinate 897,955, forward strand.
AAAGCTTTAAATAGATTATTTTTCAATTTCTGACTCTTTCAGAACTGGAGACTGTACAACAGCCAGATCCCCAGCTTGACCTGCTATTATTTCCTTAGGAGCCTTTTATTTGAACACAGCATCCTTCAATCATTCAACAGAAGACCTTGAACTCTGCTTCTACTCATAGCAGAGGTTATGCTGAGAATACTTTTAATAACACTTCTTTTCTTCTAGGGATGCTTCTAGAATATATATGCTACTAGTTTCCTTGGAGACTGTCATGCAGTCAGCACAATGGCTCTATAGCACCTGTAAATCAAACTTCAAAAGAAGACACTGTCCTTGTTAGTGGAAATGGTATGCATGATGGTAAAAGAAGAGTGTTTTGCTCTCTACGTGTCTTCCAGAGAATGAGCGAGCAGTAGTCCCATACAGAGACGGGCGGCCTGGGGACTGAAAGATTGTGTCCGATGGGGAGGGCTGGGCAGACTGTGGCAGCAGAGTTCAGGCTGCCTGGAGATTTTATCAAAATAGAGCACAGGGCTGCATTTAATTTGTAGACAACAAGGCCTTGTTTTGCAAATGGTGGATGCACTAGTTACAGAGATAACAGTATAGTATCACTAGCTGTTTATATATGAAAAGATATCTTAGTAATTCTAATCAACTTGAGCATACCTTTAGCAACTGCTTCCATGTTATTGTAGATCTTGTAATCTTCAGATATCCTTTTTATTCACCGTTTCTGTATGCAGAGATGAGTTTGGATATGTTTTCTACAACTCCAACTTTATCTGTCTCCTCTGTCCTTTACAGCGTGGTTAAGGGATATGTCCTGATGGTTTCCTATTCCTTTCCCTTATGTCGATGTTTTAAAATGTTATTAGTTTTGGCAGTTAGAAATTTGGTCAACATTTAGCCTCCCAGGTTTGATCTCACATAGAAACAAAATTAAAGGATATATTTGCTTTTAGATTAGCTACAGATTCAAAAAGGGCTGAAAATAAATAATTGGAGCCTCGACTTGGGAACAGGTGATATGCTACAAGTGAGGGAAAAAGGCTTCACATCGGGACAGACATGTAGGAACTCAGTCTAACAACACTTGGTCAACTAACAATAATATATGTAATCCCTACTATTCCCGCTTTAGAACCAGTGTTGTTCCTGCCAATGTCAACATTCAAATTTCCTGTGACTTCACTTTTAGGGACAAGTTCTCTTGAGTAAATCCACAGCTAAAAATTGCCAGCTGGAGATACAAACAATTTAACAAACATATCAAATGCCCTTCACAGTCTGTGCAAATTTTAAGACTGTGATGCTCAAATGTTTGATTAGAAAGTGCTGTGGGCTGCTCATCGGCTGAGCCTGCTGACTGAGGAGATCCTTTTGATTGCTTACCCCTTGCTTTGTAAGGGACATGGACATGGGAACCCCCACAGTGAGAACAAATGGTTATTCCAGCTTATCATGGCATTTCCAAGGGAAAATAGAGTAACGCAGTCACCTACGGTGTGATTTTATAATCCATAGCTTCAGATTCTGGTATATTGACATTTACAACAATGAGCAAAGCTGCAGTTGAATGAGATTTGGTGAGATCTTGTGTGTAGCTGTATGTGGAGTAATTACTGGAGGTGGCTTATTGAGACCAAAGCAGTGTTGAGACTTCCACGGTGAATATGCGAAGAATCGGTTCCATAAGCAACCTGACCCGCAACCTTAGATGTTGGCAAGCACCAGGGGAGCTTGGTGTGCTGACTCTGAGGCAAACAGCATGGAGGGTGGAGCGGAGTGGAGACAACACGGCCAGGCTCTGGGATAACACTGCAGGGATGGGAACTTGATGGTACCAATGGTACCATGGAACTGACAAAGTGCACAGCTGTTACCCTGAGCCAGCAGTATTCCATCTTCTGTTGAAAACATGTCCTTTGTTTCAACCTTGCTCATTATAATCTCATTATAACACCACAACACACCTCCATCCCAAAGGCTACCCATCTCCAAAGTGCGACTACCCCTCACTGAACATGCGCTCTGAATTTCTTTAAGGCTATAACTTTAAAAGCAAAACAAGAAGGTTTTACACCAATCATAACAAAGGTACATATGACTAGAGTCACTCAAGCTCCACCTGAAAGTAAAAAAATAGTATAAAAAAGGCTTAAGAGAGAGGGATGTTAGGGAAGATACCATTGCAGACAAGTCGGGAGGACATAACTGGCTTCCAGAATCGGTCGATGGGCTGAACCTCTCTTCCCCCCAACTCTGTTGGGTGAGATTCGACGATCAGCTATACTGAGTGCTTCCCTGGGAAAACTTAGAAAATCCCTATAGAGTTGTTTCATAATATATTTGCAGTCGGCTATATTATTCATGTTCGTGGTACTTGTACATGCTTTGCAGACAGTGTATTTATGACCAGCAATCCAAAAGAACCTGTACTTCTGCAATAATAAAATCATAGAATCATAGAATGGTTTGGGTTGGAAAGGACCTCAAAGATCATCTAGTTCCGACCCCCCTGCCATGGGCAGGGACACCCTCCACTAGACCAGGATGGTCAAAGCCATCCAACCTGGTCTTAAACACTTCCAGGGATGGGGCATCCACAGCGTCACTGGGCAACCTGTTCCGGTGCCTCACCACTCTAACAGTGAAGAATTTCTTTCTAACATCTAATCTAAATCTACCCTCCTTCAGTTTAAACCCATTACCCCTTGTCCTGTCACTACAGTCCTTGATAAACAGTTGCTTTCCATCTATCCTGTAGGCCCCCTTTAGGTACTAGAAGGCTGCAATTAGATCTCCCCAGTCTCCTCTTCTCCAGGCTGAACAATCCCAACTCTCTCAGCCTGTCCTCACAGGAGAGGTACTCCAGCCCTCTGATCAACTTTGTGGCCTTCCTCTGGACTCTCTCCAACAGCTCCATGTTTCTCTTGTAGTGAGGCCCCCAGAGCTGGATGCAGTACTCCAGGTGGGGTCTCACAAGAGTGGAGTAGAGGGGCAGAATCACCTCCCTCGACCTGCTGCTCACACTTCTTTTGATACAGCCCAGGACACAGTTGGCTTTCTGAGCTGCGAGCGCACACTGCCAGCTCATATTGAGCCTTTCATCCACCAGTACCCCCGAGTCCTTTTCCTCAGGGCTGCTCTTGATCCATTCCCCACCCAGCCTATAGCGGTGCTTGGGATTGTGCTGACTCACGTGCAGGACCTTGCACTTGGTCTTGTTGAACCTCGTGAGGCTTCAATAAACTGCACCATTCATTAATCTAGCCGTGAGAGTTCTCATTGGACATGACAAAACTCCTTAAGTATGGCAGCGCTAGTCCATTGAACATGACTGGACTGAGGGTGCCTCGCACTATTGATGCATCCGTAATTGCGATAGTTTAATATATTGAACGCGACCAGACCTATAGTGCCAAATTTGGTATCATGCAGGATCTAAGCCCAGCCACCCCCAGCCCCTCTGATATCTGAGGACAAGCTGGAACACAAGGGGGTTTATTTTCTGCCAAACCTCTTTATCCTTTAACGTGACACCATAGGGCAGTCCTAATTCTTGTGTTGTTTCCTGCAGCCTTCCATTGTACTTCAATGGTGTTAGGACATGGCCATCTTTCCTTCTCTGCTCTCCTACCTCTACCAGCCCCTCCTTAAAGGCTTCTAGGAGTTATGCAGAATGAATTACTTTCATCCAGTAAGAGGCTTTATCGTGGCTGCATGATAAAGTTGCATATCTGCAAAGTGAGTTAATCCTCACTTTGCATTTCCTCCCACACATTGTAGTTTTCAAAATGCCTCAGTCTAGCTCATGTTATCACTGAGTGGGTGCAGGTATCAGACCTTTCGTTAGCAGGTCAGCTTTGTCTCAATTCCTAGCCTAGCAACTGTCTGGCCAGACTGTTTTGGCCTATAATACTACCCAAATGGCAGTGCCTGCCATGAATTATGTGAAGTGCATTGTAATTTGTAATGTACTGCTAAACACCATCCGGATCTCTCCTCTCCATAGAGGACTACACAGCCAGTCTACCAATACATACTCTGTATTCCTTTTTGGGGACACCTGATCATGTGGCAGATATACATCTGAGTAGATGCTTGGGAAGACCCTTTAATGTCCTTTGGATGAAAGCAGCAAGGAGAAGATGATGGACTCCAGAAAACCTCAAATGTCTTATAACCTTCTTGCAGCCCCAAAATGAGGCAATAGCAGAAGGTAGGTTATAAGTCAGATGAATTGTCTCCCAGACTGATTTCAGCATGCTTAACGGTAGCCATTCTAGCTTCATGAAAACAACACACAAAGCACAGCTCAGCTCCTACTGAATCACCAAGCTGCCCCTTCTCAATTACCCTCTGGATGTCATTCAGTCCTACATACTTATTTCCACTGTCATTTTATTTTTATCATTGGTTGCTACAACACTCAGTGAGCGTGCACACACCGTTGCTAAGAACTCTGATATGTGACACTGATCAGATGCAACATTCTACAAGAAAAAATTAAAGGTGCCCATCACAAAATATAATGCTCATAAGTCATTGACGTAGGCTGAAAACAGAGAGCCCCAAACCCAGATTGTCTATTAGATGGAAATAAGACATAACTGATGGTTCGAGAACCTATAATGAGTGTTGCACTGATGAAATGCAAAAAGGTCTCTAGACGTTAATTAGGATTATATTGCCCCCTGTGTCCTGATTTTGTAGCTAGATGAATCTGGGCTATTTGTGAACTTACATGCACACTCTAAGTGTTTTTATTTTCTAGTCAGAATGACAACTTCTGTTAGTCCCCTCCAAGTTTTTAAGTTGTTAGGTATGAAAATAATTAGCACATTATAGCACACATGAAACTCTTTTTAAAGAACTTTAATTAAATGTTCAACATAAAAGGGTTTTGTCTTGCCTTGATGTATAGCCTAAACTCCCATTAGCATTAATAGAACTTACATGTGTTCGATGAAAAGAAAATGGGACCACAGTTTGTAAGGGGAAAACCTCAAAGAAAGTAAGTTCCTTAATTATAAAGAGGATTTACATTAATAGATGTTACAGATATTCCATGAAAAAAAGAATCTGAAACTCACAGTTTATACTAAGTAAACAATTTTAAATTCATTAATTAGGTAATAGTAGCTTGTTTCTAATATTTTAGTTTTCATGTAGTAATATATTTTGTAGTACCCACAGACCTTATCTAGATGGAGTCTTTGTTATGTTTGGTGCTGTATAAATATGTAATGAAATTACTGCCCTAAAGATACTGCAGTCTTAATTTTATTTATAGCCCAACCAATCCCTAAAGATGCCTAGAACACTGAGTTTCTACATAAGTAGTATTTGTTATTGATTCCTTATAAAATTTGGTGAAACATTAAATAAACTACTTTTCCTTACTGAGTCTGATTATATGAGTTAACCACTAACATAGAATCACAGAATCGTAGAATGGTTTGGGTTGGAAGGGACCTCGAGGATCATCTAGTTCCAACCCCCCTGTCATGGGCAGGGACACCCTCCACTAGACCAGGTTGCCCAAAGCCCCATCCAACCTGACCTTGAACACTTCCAGCGATGGGGCCTCCACAGCTTCTCTGGGCAACCTGTGCCAGTGCCTCACCACCCTCACAGTAAAGAATTTCTTTCTAACATCTAATCTAAATCTACCCTCCTTCAGCTTAAACCCATTACCCCTTGTCCTATCCCTACACTCCCTGATAAACAGTCCCTCACCATCTTCCCTGTAGGCCCCTTCAGGTACTGGAAGACTGCTCTAAGGTCTCCCCAGAGCCTTCTCTTCTCCAGGTTGGACAACCCCAACTCTCTCGGCCTGTCCTCATAGGAGAGGTGCTCCAGCCCTCTGATCAACTTTGTGGCCTCCTCTGGACTCTCTCCAACAGCTCCATGTTTCTCTTGTACTGGGGGCCCCAGAGCTGGACACAGTACACTAGGTGGGATCTCACAAGAGCAGAGGAACATTTGAAATTCATATATAGAGGGAATAGCATCTATCACTTAGCTGAAGGATGTATATTACTGTATATTTATTAAAAGTTAAAGTTGGCAAAAACAAATCTACTTATTCTAACAGTTTGTTAAATAAGTGTTTTGATTCTTGCAATTTTTCAATTCTATCCTGCCAGGAAAAAAGCATTTGTTTCTCATCTAACTAATAACTTGCTGAGCAGGACTAATTCACAACTGAGTTCAAGATTAAAGAGAATCTGTAGTATATTTTCCAGAATGCAACAAAATAAAATTCTGGCCTTGAACAACTCTAAATCAGGATTTTTTTATAATTGGAAAATATTTTTTCCATGATTGGAATCAAAATCTCATAGAGATGCAATATTTCTGAACATTAAAAAATGTAATGTGATGACTACAGTGACACTTTACTATGATAGTAAGGGATACTTTTACTTTTTAATATATTATGGAACAGCAATTCTTTAATTTTTCAAATGCAAACATTTTAGTGCTGCCTTGGTTAATGTTGCTGTTTTTGTGTGTCTATGCTGCTTTACATAATCCATGGAAGGACATCAAATGCGGGCCCGTAATCTATATGAAGTCACGTATCAGTTAGCACCACAATTTACCACAACAGGTGGTTCATGCATGGCTTCAGCTCCCACATTTGATATGCCTGACAGCGCCTCGTAGTCAAATTCCTCTTTCTGCATGGTGGCCACTTTGTGCTTTTTGCAGGAACCTGTTGGGCAGCAATGCTGTGAGATGCTCTGTACCGTTTGTATTTTGCTGGCAGGATGGTGGTACTAGAGTGATGCTAGTGGCACTTACCAGCTATTGGACTGCTCCAGTTATCTTCTACATCCTCCCATTTCCACTTGCTCCTTACAGTGAGAGGTTCTAAAAGTAGCAACAGAAAGTCAATTCAGCAATTCTTCTCTACCGCACAAGTCCTATGCATCTTAAAATCTATGTTTCTTTACGAATTATAGAACTGGGACAGAACAGAAAGAAAAGAACCGAAACAACCAAAACCCAGCAACCACAAAAAAGATTTCGTTACAGCCAGCCACCAGAGCAGCCAGTAACAGGAATGTGCTTCACTGGGTCTTTGAAGCCAGCAACGAGGGGTCCATTGCTGAGCAACTCTGTCCTGTAAAAAAAACACATTCCTGTTTTTCAGTAGCTTTCAATGTTAGAGGTGAAAAAGCTGGTCAGTAAGATATCTAAAAAAGAGTTCTCTTCAAAAGTACTCGTAGAACTGAGCTTCTGAACTATTTGCATTCATGCCCTCCCTGCTGCTGGTTGTTCACCAGAATCAAGAGAAGCTGATTTTCCCAGGGTTTGCTGGAGGCAGAAAGCAGTACCTGTAAAGTCATAAGTTCTGTAAAACATTGCTGATTTACAACCAGATTAGATATTCTTTTGCATCTTGTTTACGCCATCAATCTGGATGCCAATTAATTGACCTGCAAAATTCATACCAATAATGTTGTAACTAATGCTGTCCCCTGCAGGTATGCATATCAGTGTTGTGAGCCTTGGCCACTGCTTTTTTTTGGGTCTTATTTCATTGGGTGAATCCCATATTTATTTAACACCCTTTTGACATGTTTTCCTCACGCTGTGAACACATTTGCGATTAAGCAGATATATAGATGGTGAAGTAAAAGTTAAACTGATTTTTTTTTAATAAATTGGGCCCAAATAATTGGGATGTATTCCTTTCAATACCATATGGTTAATGAATCTACGTAGCTGCCAGTTTTTGGTATATCTATTGAAATCAAAGCTCCCTAGCTGACCTGCTTACAAGAACTTGCTTTTAAAAGACAAAACTTCAAAAACTGAATCAGAGGATGAACAGAAAGGATTTCAAAAACATTTGTAGCAAATGGATTCATGACCAGAGGTACCACAGAGACCTTTTACAATAAGCAGTACTTAAAAATAGTTATAAGCAAAACAAACTGAAATTAAAAATAAAAAATTAAATTAAAAAAAAAAAGAAGAAAAAAGAGAAAGAAAAAGGAATGGGGGAGGGCAGTGAAGACACAGTATTATCTCATCCTCTTGATAGTCTAAGATACCTGCTGGAACAGGCAGCGTGATTTTTACCCTCTTCACTAAGCAGCAATTACAGAGTTAATTAGTCTCCAATGTTAGCAAGTGGGTGGCATTTACTTTTATAATAATAGGGCTGTCTCTAAAATGGAGGCAGCAGGGATCATGATTGTGTACCTTACCTTCCGAGGCAGGAACAGTAAAGACCCTGAAAATGGGTTTAAGCAGAAAGTTAACTAAAAGCATTTTGCTGTGTCCCAGGTATGTCGTTTGTTCTAATTATGGAATGGCAAATATCAAGTAGAAATGATGCTGTGCCGGGGTGGTGATGGTGACTCAATGCTCACTAGTCACTGTAGAGCAGGCTGTCAGAAAGCATTTCTTTTTAATCATACTGGGGTGCTACTTTTCTGACTCACTGCATCTTGTAAATGAAGAAAGAAACATGAGCTATATTCATAAGTGCTGTGTTGTTTAATTCCAGCGACGTCTGGAGTATTTGCTCAGTTACTGAGCCTTTTGAAGTGTTAGGCCCTTGCTTAGTAGTAATAGTAGTACTGCATGGCAAAGTTACTGGTATTTGAGATACAACTGTGGGAGCAAGTGCTGTGCTTGAGCAACAATAACAGTAATATCAGGGGTAGTAGTTTATTCTAACAGAAGTGAAATCTCATCTATGGCTCCTTTACATAGGTTTCAAACAAACAGAGAAGCACATACATAGCATGAAAAAGAATTTTAGTAGAAAAAATGCCATAGAGTTAATTTTAATCTGGTTCTATTGTGAATGCTTGGCTAATTGAACAGAGAAACTAGTCGTCCAGTGAGCAAACATTAAATGTCATTTATGTTGAGAAGTACCATTTGTTTCAGTACCAAAGTTAGCTTTTTTCTAAAGAAACTTGATTGTTATTTCTTTTTTTTTGCATCAGAAAAAGAGAGTTGCAATTTTGTGACAGTGATTTGTTATGATGTAATGTAAACTATTCACATGTGATTTCGGGTTTATTTATGAAAAGCTTTACTTGTGGCTATCATTTCAACATTTGCTCACACCTGGGGGATGCTGAGCAAGACAAGACACATGACCCACAGAGAGACAGTTCTGAGCTTCTTCAAAAGAGGCTCTGGGCCTCTTGAAGTCAACTTCCCAATTGCTGTGCAGAGTCCTACCTAGAGTAACAGGGAACTTTTTCCCCCTAATTTCAGGAACTACTGATCATTTTACCACAGAAGTGTCAGAGATAACATGTGGAATTCCACTTCATTCTGCTTTTGAAAACTAGTTTTTTACATTGATGCTTTAAACAGAACAGCTTTGTTGGCTAGTTGTACATTATGTTGAAGAGACTGTCAATGGCTAAGTTGAAACTGATACGTATTTCTTTAAAATTTTCCCTTGAGAACTCTCTCAGTTCTGCTTAAGAGTCTCTTTTCCACACAAACACCCCCCTCTGCTTTATTATTTTTGTCCAAATTTTTAGAGTATTTTAGAGTAATGTCCATAACAGCCAATATGCCAGAAGACCTCTTTGGAAAAGGTCTTTGGAACAAATTTGTAAGCAATTTATTTCATTTTGTAAATGGAGTGAATAGATGGAACCTGCCAAACAGATGGAAGAAATGCTATTACAGATTTGTAAACAATGCAATCAAAGACATAAGTAGTTAGTGCCTGGCAAGATTCTGGCTATGTTTTTGTCATTTGGGAGATCTCTTGCTAAGGGTGGGTGAACTGGTTTTAATAGTGAGAGAAAACTAGCTTGTATAAGATATAAGATAATAATTTAATTGCTCTTAAATTATTTTGTTGGGGGTTTTGCCTATTGTCCGTTATATCCTATTGAAGTCCAGTGTAGTGGTTTGGTAAACAGACAGCAACATGCCAAAATGCAGCCCCGTTCGGTGAACGGAGTGATTTAGCAGAGCCTGTTCACTCCCACTGAGGATGCAGCTCTGAGCACCTTTGGTCTGTTTTCTGTTTGCTTTATTTTTCCCTTCATTGTGAACTGGGCTCCAGATGGATGCTGATCTTTTGAGCCTCCATTTCTGTGCTATGGATGGTTGGGGTTTGGGTTTTTTAATTTTCTTTTCCAGTAATTTAAGATAAATTAATTTAAATAAGGGTAATGCATGTCTGTATATGCATATATGCATAGCTATTTCTATTTAAAAAATAATTTGGAAGCTGTACTTTAACCTAAACCAAGAACAACATGCTAAGCAAAATCTGAGAGGTAATATAAATTAATCTTAAATTTGTTTTAATCTCATTGAGACTGAATGCACATTTTTAAAAGTGCTATTGAACTTTGGAAACTCTAATTCTCAACCAGTAACTTCCATATACAACATACTTAGTTTAAATTAACGTGTATTTTTGGTTTCTAGCTTCCAGGTGCTTTAGAGTCACTTTAGGACAAAATATTCAATATCTGTATTATTCTGGTTTTATATAATTACTATCAATAGTCATCATGTCCCTGTTTAGCCATGGAGCTACATTGCCTTCTGGTCATAGTCACCTCTTATCAGTCTGGTCTCAATCACCTCTTATCAATCTATTCTCTTTAATGAAAAGGCACAGGTGCAATTAACAGGCATTTAGGAAAAATGATTATACAGGTCACACCTGCAGACACACACACACAAAAGCTAGCTCTTATTAGTTCTACAGACCTAAATGGTTCTACAGACCTAGAGGCAATAATATATAGCAGCAATCAGTGCTTTCAGGCTGAGTAAGCAAATATAACAGATAAGGAGTTGACTCCAATTCCTTATAAAGCCAGGGAAAGGTTAACAATGATTTTGATGCTGGTGGATCAGAGCAGGGAGTAAATTCTTTATATATGAGCAGGTAACCTTTTTGTATTCAATTTCCAAACAGAGACTCGGTCATTAAGCATATCATAATTTAGTGTTTTGAAATAACATACTGTATGGTATCATCTTAACAAGCATAACATTTCACAATGCTGTGTAGTATTTTGTCTAAGATAAAGTTACGGTGCATTTCTTGTGTATTTTGATGCTGCAATGATGTGTGGTTAGTATGAAGTTTTGGGTGTATAATAGCATAAACAGGCTTTACTTCTTCTTTCTAGTAGTACTTTCAGTTCATTGTTTCTCTGCTGTGCTTGTGATTATTCTACTGAAAAGAAGAATAAACTGGGCATTAAGGGACACTTAATGATGGTACCCCAGTATGATGATAGACTGGCAGCTGCTAATGTAAGATGCCTGAAGAACTAGGCTGAGTTGTGGCAGCCAAACAATTTCAGAAGCAGACTGTGGTCAAGTGCATTTATGGATGTGCAACCTGCCAGTTCTGGTTTTTTTCAAAATGAGTTGTGACTATAGTATACCTGAAGTGAATGTGTGCTTGTGTGCTTGTGGATGAAAACCATTCTTCCTAGGCAACTAGAAAGAAGCTAAAGTTCAGTTCATAAAAAAGCTGCTTTTAGGTATAGTTTCAAGATCATAGGACTGTGAAAATATTGCACTGACCGGTAACTATACTACATGGTACAGATGATGCAGAAGGGTGGGTTTTTTTCTGTCCTCTGCTCTAGACTCTTAACTGTAGTCTGGAGCTTTACTGCAAAACCTGAAACCTTTTCCCATTTGGAATGGAATTTCTTCATGGAGACAAGAAAGGTGTGGCAGATTGAGAAGAAATTCGGATCAGAAGTGGTTGCTCTTTACATTTTCCTTTATGAGTTATTTTTACAGTGTGAGTAACTATAAATTGAAAATAGGCTCAAAAACTTTTCTAGATCTCATGCTTTTGAAAAGTGAAGTTTTTATTTTGGTGTTGTTTGGGATAGAAGCTAAAGTTGCATTGGTGCGTTGTTAGCTTTATTTTCTGAGGACAGAGCTTTGATTCTCAGTTTGTAACAGAACTTCAGGGGTCAACACAAATCTTTCTGTGCTGAAACATCTCTGCTGCTGCCTTCTCCTTGCACCACCCCTGCCCTCCACTCCGCCCTCGGTGGCTCTGATCTCCCCTCGCCTCTCGTCCAGGGCTGCTCGTCCCCTTCCTCTTCCTGAAGTGAGAGGCGGTACGGATGAAGCGGGAAGCCAGGCTGAGCCTCCTTGGTGCTTGCCAAAACCATGGCGGTGCCTCTGCGCTTCGCAGCCCACATCAGGTTCTGGGGACACCGTCTAGATAGAGAACAGGCCCCGCGTCTGGGGAGGTCAGACTCAGAAACATCTACGGGTTTTCACTAAAGCCATTGCCACTTATTTACAGTGGGTTTGTAAGGGGACTCTGTGTGTGTCTTAAGACAATAGGAGGGATTAGAGCAGAAAACTTGAGTTCAGATTGCTGGAATCAGACACTTTGCACTATTTTCAAGAAAAACATGGTGCTTTCAAAAAAGCATATTGTTATCTTGTCAATTAGATCTTTTCCAAAGGGAAAAAAAATATATCTCTTCTGCCCAACTTTATTTATAGTGTGGTGTTGGTTATAGCTTTTGGAATACAGCCATCGTGTTTAAAAAAAAAAAAAGTCATATGTTTTAAAGAAAAACAAGTAAAACAATATACTTTTCTTTTTTTTTAGCAGATTTGCCTGCCTTCATTGTTCAGTTCATTCCAGTGCGATAGGGCGCTGCAAATAGTGTTAGTCTATGTATTGCATGAAATCTGTTCACTTTTGCTAATTTTGGTACTTGACTTGTCATCTAAGTTATGTAGTAGTTCCCTTCCTGGATAAATGAGACTTCTTATTGTGGAAAATAAAATATACTGTATCTTTACACCCCTAGACTTTTTAACATAGTAAATTATGCTACTCTTTAGATAACTTATGCAAATCAGTAGTGAAATCCAGATGAACAATAAATAATAGCAATCTGTACTGTCATTACAATATTGGCAAATTATCCTTTTATATTTTATAGATCATAATCACTAGTGTTAGACAGCTAAAGTAACTCACATATATTCTTGAAGTTTATAAGGCTGAAAAAAGGTGATATCTTTACATCATATAGCCTCAAAGGGCTAAAATTAGAGTAATATTTCCTAATGTTCATTAGTACTGAATGTCTTGACATCACTCGAGCTAACAGATTATTTTTTTCCCCTGTTTCTTCCTATTCCTCACTGCATTCTGCTCTTAAATTTCTCTCTTGGCTTTCAATGTCCAGGCTTAGCCTGTGCCTATGGCTCTGAAAAGACTAGTCAACAGGCACAGTACTGCTCGTAGTGACTCATTAATTATGATTGATGATAGGTCTCCTAAGTAAGCTGAAGTTACAGAGAAGTTCTTCAGTGATTTATCTGTTTTTTGAAAGACAACTATATAGGACTAGGAAAACTGACAGGCAATAAAATGCTAAGTGTGGCATATTGAAACAGAAGACATGGATACCTAAATGATGTACAGATCTGTTTTGATCTTTGCCCATGTTGTTTGTTTTTGTGAGAACAAAAAAGTTGATTAAAAAAATATTGACTTTCTAGGTATATGTTCTCCATGAGGTGCTATAGGGTCATAAACTCGAATTTCTTCCTTCAGCTGCATGTGGCTTGGAGACAAAATAGCTAAGATGAACTAGCTGAAACTCAGATTTAGATTACTGTTGATTCTTCTACATTGAAAAATTCCCAGACTACTCAATCAAAGAAACTTTGCAGTACTGTGCATTCTCTATGGCTATAAAAAGCGAATATCTGTCCACAACATCTAAAACCTCATTGATGTAGTTTAGTCCATCCCTTATCTGTTCAGTTGCTCCAACTTCAGCTGTGGTTACCCTCACAGAAATCATAATTACAACAGGAGTACTAACAAAAGCTTTGTTTGTTTGTTTGTTTTTGTTTTTTTTGAAAAGGAGACAGTAGAAATAGGGGTTCATTTTCTGCTCTCTAGAAAGTAAAAACAAGACTTTGCAAATATTTTTTTTTTTAATTTTGTGTAGCTGCTTGCTCTGTTCATGACTTGCTATTCATATTGTGAACCACTCAAGTATTGTCAAATATTGAAACAGGGGAATACTGGGGAATGGCAGACCTTACAGTGGTATTCTGGTATAGAGTGGTAAGCGATAGGCTTTTTGTGGTAGCAAGTACACACTGTCTTTTTGTGCCATTCATGGCATCCATACCGTACTGAAGAACAGAAAATACACCATCTGACCAGGGGACGTATCGCATCAGAGACAGTCGATACGCGTCATGATAAGCTTCTGAACAACCCATAGTTTTAATTTCGTTCCCACAAAATACTTGCCAAATGATTTTTAATGATACCTAAATTAATAACACTAATAACTTACAAACAGTGTAGTAATAATTTACATAACTAATAAATGAGTCCACTTGTAATGTTACCTTTCCTGCATGCTTCTGCTATGAGGGTTTATTTTATATTTCGTCAGATGTAATTTGCTTGAACTTTTCATACATCATATCACCTTAATTGTGGAACATAAGAGGGATGCAAATGGGCCAGGAATTCCTTGCCTCGACCAGAAGGATGGTGCGGCCGGCGCTGAGCTCGGCGTGCCCTGCAGCGGGCAGGGAGGCACCGGGAGCACCGGAGCTGTCGGGATTCGGGCAGGGCAATGTCTTCCCCCCCCCACCACCACCCCGGGATGTCTCCACACAGCTCTGCCTGCAGAGCTCCAACACGGTCACTCTTCTGGCCTCCATCTTCAGGTTTTCTTTCCACAAAACCCAGGAAATCTGTGATTGTTTCGACTTGAGCAGGAAGCAGCACAGTGAACTTAGAGGATCCTGCATAACTCCTTCTTCTTGATGTCCAGTATATATTTGAGTTAGCTCTTCTCTCACGTTTTGTTTTTGAAAGAGCAGCAACTCCAGGTTTGTGTGCTGTTCCAAAACATAACGAAAGCGGCATTTTCCGTTGTATGTAATATAAATATTTCCTTTTTTAAATTGTAGTGCCTCAAGTGGTTCTTGTTATGGGAATATTCTCTTCTAGCCTTATGTCCATTCACCTCACAATAAAAATATGCTGGTAAGAACCTGTTCCCTCAGAGAAGGAGAAAATGTCACCAGCTTTGTGAATTCTCCTGTAGTGCTGGGTTTGGGGGCTTTTATGAAAGTGTCAGATACTATGGCAGCAGGTAAACCCCTAAGAGATATTAAAACTATTTCAAATTGATGTAAGAGTATGGTACAACATGTAGTTTCCCCCATGTCCTTCATAGCAATTTTTTTCCCTCGTGCATAGCTTTACTGTAGAAGAAAGACTTTTTCAGTCTAGGCCCTGGTATCGAGAGGTGTTGCTTAGCAAACAGCCGTGGCACTTAAACAGGCTTCATCCAGCGGCTGGCAGTGCTGAGGGGAAAGGACAGGGCACAGCACGTGAACGTGCTTGTGGGCTCAGCCAAATGACCTGAGAAACGGGAGATCAAGGGAAAGATGAAAGGCACACCGAAGAGCAGAGCTTTAGAGAGGCGTGCAGGGAAATGCCGCCCATTTGGCCCTACAGCTGACCCAACAGAGGGGTGGCAACCCACCGCTGGGGAGGGACGCCGGGAAACCTCTCCGCTGGATGTGCCGCACCCTGCCCGTGGGCACCCTGCCCGTGGGCACCCTGCCCGGTGCCAGGCTGCACTCACACCTTCGCTCCTGACGCAGCCGGGGCCAGAGCTGCGGCTCACATCACCGCCCCCAACTCTGTCGCACGTGGCGGCTTGTGCCCGTTTGCACCCGCTCAGCGCTGGGCTGGAGGAGTGCCTCTGTTTCCTGGGGCAGCAGGCACGAAACGGTTTCCTAACGTTTTATAAGAATGGTTTTTTCACACAGATTGTGAAAGTTTCAGTTGCTTTTTAGGACCCAGACAATGACACAGTTCTTTCTCTCTCTCTCCTTCTCTCTCCTCCGTGCCCCTGCCCCCCACGCTCCCCGATTTTTACATGGAAGAAAACATTTGTGTGATTTTTGTAAACATTAGTGTCATAAATTACCTGTATGTAGTGCCTGATTCTATTACCTAATTTTCAGTACAAACCTCTTAAACAGAATTCCAGGGGATGCATTTCTGCTTTAACCTCTCAGCAATCGAGAAAAACCCGTGTATTTTGCAAGCTTTCACAGACAGATGCACAGATTGAACTATAATTTGTGTGTTAGCATCCGAGTGTGTGGCATCTTCCTCTAATGACTTCATGGTTTTGTACTATTATTTTAACTGTGTTTGGAGTTTTTTATCAAGATTATATTGACATGACCTTGTCCTGCTGCTACTCTTTTCTGGCACTTTGGCGACAGAGCTTTTCCACTTTATGGTAATAACAGTTGACCTTGGAATTTCGGCGATGAAAAGGAAAAGAGTAGAGGCTTTACAAGTCCGTCTTCAACAGTTCTCTTAAGGGCTTTGGTCCGGGCCGTGTTGTGTGATCATTACAGCTTCACCGCTTTCAGGTGCACTGCTCTGACTTGCCTCACCTACAGAAGTGCCTTGCCTATTACAAATTTTCACCAGAAGGTACTTTAATCCTTTATGAGAGTAAAGCCTCACTAATCTTGCTTTTGAATCAATATTTATGTTGAAATATATTGCACAAATGGAAGTAGACATAAATATAAATGTAGCTCATCTCCTCAGTGTTGTATGCTCCGTCACTAAAACCTCATAATTGTATTGCATTTAATGGCCATGATCACACTTGTTTTGTTGTCGTTGGGTTTGTTCCTCTTAATATGCATGCTCGACAACCTGATTGAATAATGTGGAGATTTGATTTAAGCACTGTTTAAATGCTGTATTCAGAAATAGGCACAGATTGTTTGCTAGTCTGTAACACATCAGCTGAAATTTTCACATTAGCTTGAAAAGCAGATAACAAATTGTGTTCTATTGTTCAGTTAAATGAAAGTGGGAGAAAGGATATGTGAAGCAGTAAACTCTTAGATATCGTCCCTTTTAAGTTCTCTTCTGCATGAGAATTGAAAGTACATGGACACATACGTGTTTTTCCTGAATCAAAACATCGGAGTGATACCAGAGACACGTGGATTTTGATTACCCCTGCGGCGATGCTGACAGCCTGCGGGACGTCTGCTGGCAAACAGTGGGCTGCTCAGTTAGCAGCGGCAGAGGTCCCTTTCACAGCTGTTTGCAGCTGTTACGGAGAGAGAAATGGTTTTAGCCAAAGGTAAGGGAGGGCAGCGAGCTAGTGGCTCTCTGCCCCTCACCACAAACGCTGAGGGTGGCGAGGACTGTGCCGATTGCTCAAAAAGTTCTCTCGCTCAAGTAAAGCAAGGGGAGTTTTGAAGTAACTTCAGGACAGTTTGGTTTATTGACCCGTGGCTTTGGAAACTTTTCCTGCCTTTTCTGTCTTTTTAGAAAGTCTCGAAGGAAAAGTTTATATCTGCAACAGAAATAATATAAATTTTAAATAACCATTGCAGCACAGTTCTCTAGCTGCAGACTAGCATTTCAATGCTAATATCTTTGAATATAATGAACTTCTGTCTGTTATTTTGCTCTCAGATTGATGCTTAGTTCGAGGTATCCAGTAGGGCAGAAAAATAACTTATCAGCATTCATTAGATACATGAAACTCACTGGAATATTTCCTGTTGCCTGTGAAAGTTGCTTTCTAAACTAGGAAAGGATGCATGAAAGGAGAGAAGGCAAAACAGAATTGAAATTGGATAAGGAGCCTTTCACATAGGGGTTATTAGTTATCAAAAGCTATTCTTACATGATAGCTCACTGCTATTCTAAATCTAATACCATATGGGGGTGATCTCATCATTGCTTCTTACTTAATAATTTAACACCAGTCACTTCCTTTATTTTAAAACCACTACCATTGCTGAGACCTGGGTTTCTTTGTTGTGGGTTGTGATGAGGGATTTTTTGGTCAAATACTTTGCCGAGCAAAAGAAACATTGTTTTTCAGGACTATATACGCAACTTTAGACCCTTTTCCTTCATAAAGCTTATGAGAAGGGCTAGACTGCAAAGGAGAAGCAGCCCCAAGAAGGAGCGTGAACCAAGAGTCTCTCCGGTGCAGAACCTAGTGACAGTGCCACATCGATTTCTCATTTGCTTCAGAGATGTTCATAAGTATAGGCGAGCTGCCACCCCTTCTCTCATTCTACAATTGTGCTTTGTTATAACTCGTTTTCCCCTAGGGTGGTGTAGATTTGGTTGATCTGAGTCAGAAGGGGTTTTTTCATTGTGGTCTCAGTGGCGGGAGCTCTATGGGTTTTTTTCCCTTGCTTTCCTCATAACAGCACCAAGGCAAAAATAGATCGAACAATTGCAGCCACCTAAAACTAATAATTTTTTAGAATCAAGAACAACTGCAAAAGTGAAAGCCAGATGCCAGAACTGGATCTGACTTTTGATTTCATTTTTAGACCTTCCCCCATGAGCACATGGGTCACAAAGCAAGAGTTTTGTGCGCAAGGATTACTTCTAAGGGGTAAGGGGAGGATGTTGTTTCAAAGCCGTAACATCTTGCAGCCATCCAGAGAGTAACATCTGCATTTTCTATAACAAATCTCAAGTCTATTCCTTGACAACTGAAGTAACACTCTGACCTCCAAGCACCCTCCTCCCCCATGTCTATCTTTGAAGAGCGCAGGTCTGAGAGACTTAAAGAAGAAAGCATGTTATTATTTTGGAGGATACTACTTCAGTAATAGTTAAATAAGATGCCCTGTATTGATCTGAACATGAAAGCAAACACCAAGATAGCTTTGTTAGTGTATGGATTCAATTAACAATGTCATAAAGAGGCAGGGAAAGTTCAGCTCGCCTTCCTTTCTAGGTTACAGATGTAAAGAGTGCAGACAAAAGACTTAAAAGGAATCTGATTTTTGCCCTTGCCGTACTCCAGCCAGGGTAGAGAACTTCTAAATATGCCATCAACTTTAGGCCGTTCACTGTATCTGGACTTCTGAAATATCAATATTTGTAAGGGAATTCAGAGCTCTGGATTTTTTTTAGAGAAAAATCAGAAGTGATATGAAAGTCTCTATGTTCCTCCTTACTGCTGAAGTGACTCTCTAAACTGCTATTTGTTTAAACTGAAAATTTCTTAAATTGAGCAGATTTATGATATGTATATTTTTTTTCAATCTGACACGTTAAATTGGTGTTGGTTCCTAAGGTAAATTCTTTAATTTCAACCAGTTATCTTCATTAGATTTCAAGTACCAGAAATAAACTAGAAGCTGCTTACTTGTTGGTGTTTTTCATGTGAGAAATCCTCTGAAATTATAGCTATGGCTTCACAATTATAGTTAAGAATTTTAGAATTATTTTGACTTCCCAGACTAAATGGACATTACAGGATGTGATGTGCTGTTTCAAACAATTTTAGGAAGGGACATGGACCTCTCTCCTGGTGATGTTCCACATATATGAAGGGAAGTGTAGTTGTTGAATATTATGTCTAAAGGACTTCAGCTTAAATGGGTCCAGGTCTAGCACTGTTCTACAGTCTTTGTTGTGGATTCATTCTTACTTATTATTCTTCAAAATATATATCTAAAGATATGTTTGACTTGAACATATTAAAAATATGTTTGTTTCACCTATAAAAGTTTTCTTTAATGTTTTAAAAATTTGTTTTATTTAAATTTTTAATGTTGCTGAACAGAACAAAATGAAACATCAGAATATTTTTGTTTTAAGGGTAAAAAAATTTCATATTCCTATATGAATTTTCTATAAAAATAAGGGAAATGAATGATCATGCAGTTTTCACATAGAGAGGTCTTCAGTCTTCTTTTAGTACGTATAAACTTCTGTAGAGCCCACTTGTTACGCTTCTGTGGCTCCAGTGCCTTGTACTTAGAGGGATTATTTAAAGGGAAAAAATCCATTTGAAGTTTTTTCTGATGTCAGGGATCATTGTCTAGTTAACTTGCGTTAAAGAAACCTTGTAGCACAGCCAGGAATTCAATTCTAAATAAAGTAAGAGAATTAGAACTATTTTATTATTTTTTTCACTATTCCTAAATCATTTGTAAAAGAGCGTCCCTTCTTTGAGAAGCATAATCCAAATTAAATTATTCCTGTTACCTTTTTGCCTACCATCTAAATTGCAGTAAGGAAAACGCCACTTAGTCGCTGAGGGTGTTTCTTTCTGTATCAAAATCATGCCTGAGATATTGATGACTGTCCAAAATAAAAAAGAGATTAGGAGCAAAGGAAAATATTCATTAGGCATCTGCCCACTTGGCCTTCTAAAGATACCTTGAAGCTATGGATTTGTTTGACTAAATGCCATCAGCTAGAAGGATTCCAATGTCTTTGTTTTCACTGTTTACATATTTTTATTTTATTGGCTGGGACCTACTGTTCTTACCTGCATTCATAGTCATAGAATGACCTGGGTTGGAAGGGACCTTAAAGATGATCTATTTCTAACCCCCCTGCCATGGCCAGGGACACCCTCCTTTGGTTGCCCAAAGCCCCATCCAACCTGGCCTTGAACACTTCCAGGGAGAGGGCATCTACAACCTTACTGGGAAACCTGTTCCAGTGTCTCACCACCCTCATCGTAAAACAAATTTCTTCCTTATATCTAATCTAAACCCACCCTCCTTCAGCTTAAGGCCATTCCCCCTTGTCCTGTCACTCCATGCCCTCGTAAACAGTCCCTCTCCAGATTTCCTGTAGGCCCCTTTAGGTACTGGAAGGCTGCTCTAAGGTCTCCCCAGAGCCTTCTCTTCTCCAGGCTGGACAACCCCAACTCTCTCAGCCTGTCCTCATAGCAGAGGTGCTCCAGCCCTCTGATCAGCTTCGTGGCCTCCTCTGGACTCACTCCAATGCAATATAGGCACATTCTAGAAAAAGATGCACATTTTTTGCCTGGCACCATACTACTTTTATTTTTGTTGCATGTTGAATTGTGCTTTTGAATAAGCTGTCCATAACAACCCTCAACTCTCTTGTCTAAGTGGTTGTAGTGCAGTTGGTTTGGGACAAAGCAATGTGTAAAAGTAGATGAACTATTACTTCTCAGATGCACTTATTGCTTCACAGATGCATTACCTGGCATCTGCAAATTTCAACCAGCCCAGTTCTACTGTTTTGTGACTCTTAGCTAGTATTTATGTCATGACAAAATATTAGCTTTTATCTGAAGTTGAGTCACAAAAGAATAATTAGCTGCTAGTGCACTTTCAGCTCTGGAAACTATATAACAGTGTGGAGTTGAGGGAAGATGGAAACAACACTTATGCCGTTTTCCTTGGACTAAATTCTCAGTAATCTTGTTTCTTGATAGCCTCATGCAAGAAAGCAGAAAAAAAAAAAATAAATCTAGAGCTAGAACCTTAAACAATACTAACTGGTGTTACTTTTTCCATTTGATCAGGCTTTCTTTATTTTACCATCCGCGGCTGTAATTCATACTGTATTTTGCCTTCTTTTCTTTTCGTTTTATTAGCCAGTTTCTAATTTCTCTGAAATGCTATGTTTTTCACTGCGTTAAGTTTAATAATGTTATACTTAAAGAAAGACTGTAGCCATACCATGTTGTTTATAAGGAGGAGAGGAATCCCATATCATAATGCAAAACAAAGTCAAATTAGTTTGGTTGAGCCATAGTTTGTGCTGGTCCACTCTGCTGCCTTCAGAGTAAGCAGTGTGGCAATGAGAATAGTCAACCATATCTTCAAAGTAAGTGATGGAGTCTGTGAATGTCTGCTCTAGTCACTGGATTGAAAACATCCAAGTTGAGTCTCTGCTCTAATCTTGGCTCCGCAGTTCTTTTCTGCAGGCTTATAATCACCGTTAGCTCAGAGATGCACCTACCTCTCGCTGCCTCTTGTGCTCCTGGGATTAAACCCCATGGTTTTCTGTAACAAATGCCCAGAGAGGTGCAATCAGTAAATACCTTCACTCCATTTGACTGAATAGCTGTTTGCTCTTAGGTTGATAGGGTTTTGGCACAAGCCTAAAGTCAGGTTGATTTCAGGATCCATAGCAAGATGCTTTCAAGTATCCTTCCCTCCCTCCTCCTTCATTCTCGGATGCTTTCTTGTACTTGAAGTACTTGAAAACCCGTCTTTGGGTATTTCATACTACTAAGCAGTTAAACAACTCCCATTCCCTGCCTAGATATAGTGATTCTTAATTTTCTCTACCTTTAAATCATTTTCATAATGACACTTTAAAATATTCCCCTAACAATATGTTTAATATTTATTACTTTAGAGGAGTATTTTCTTTGCCCAGGACTTCAAAGTTCAGATGCGAGCAGAAGCACAGAGTTGGTGACCATAATCATACACTAGCAGTACCCTGAGGCCAGACAGATAGAAGGGGAATTTTCAAGCTGCCTCACTGGCTTTCTCTTCTTTTTGTCTGTACTGGGTATTTTGCAATTGTTAATGGTTTTCATGTGAGCCCAGTTTATCTAAGGGATTTCATTACAGCAAATCTTTAGTAGTGTCTATGATAAGAGTCCTGCATTTTTCTTCTGTTTCGGATTCAATTCCTTTATCCAATGCTGGGATGGGTTATTTTATGAAGTTGCTCTGTTGGTCATGTTTTCAGTCGAATGATGTAAGGAAATACTGCATATAGGGTCAGGCTATTTGTGTCCAGAACTGGGGGGGGGGATTCAAAGAGCTGATACTCCACTGTGCACCTTATGATCAGGCAATCTTAATAGTTCATTGTTGAACACACTTTCATCTCCTAACAATTTGGACGTCATTGTGTATGAGAATCCCACTCTGCTTCCTGTTTTGGGGAAATGTCAGACCATAACTGTGGGAGAAGTTGAGGATTCTTTGGTCCTGTTAGGAGACTTCTCACGTCTTTACTTTCTGATGATTTGTGGTTAATTGACACTCTTTGAAACTGAAGTTCTGCAAATTGCAGACTTGTGTTTAAGAAGTGTAAAGTAGAAACAAAAGCTGAACTCAATGAGCCAACCTTGCCTACTTTAGCAGAGAAAAAACTAGTGATTGTACCACCAATGTGTCCATGGGTCTGTGTTGGTAAACAGGAGTCTGACTTAATCATACATTTAGGATTCTTGAACCGAAATTCGTTTAAGAGTCACTGAGCTGCAGAGAGCAGACTGATCCTATTTCCATATTACCACCTGAAATTTCGTATGACTAATCTGGGAATCTTTGAGAGGTGAGACTTTTCAGAAGTACTAAATTAAGGTATTT
Source organism: Aramus guarauna (assembly GCA_013400195.1). Lineage (NCBI taxonomy): Eukaryota > Metazoa > Chordata > Aves > Gruiformes > Aramidae > Aramus > Aramus guarauna. The sequence continues at coordinate 921,136 of VXBL01008804.1, forward strand.
ATGTGATTCTGAAAACCGCTGAGTCCTCTTATAAAAGTACATCTGGGTGCTTCACATAACTTAAACAGTTATTACAAAAACTAAACACTGCAAAATACAGTATGTAAATACAAACTGCACATGTGTTAGACTTATTTTTGTTGCAGACAGCCCTGCCTATCTGTTAGCACTTCTCTGTTGTCAGCTACAGGCCAGACCAAGACTTCATCTAAAACCTGCTTATTTAATTGCATTGAATTTCTCTCCTGACTGTGTGGCTGAATAGCCCAGTGGTACAGCAGAGACGTATGTGGTGCCTTCATCCTATCCCATTAGGCTGAAGATTTATGCTTAATCCAAACCTGAGATGGTTGAATGGATTTTGAAAAAAAATATAAATACATGGTCCCTATCTTTGCCTGTTTTTGTTCTTTATGTTTTACTTTGTTTTCTGGTGATCATTCTCACTCCTGCACACTGTTTGCACCTCTCTCTGGCTGTTGAAGAGTGAGATTTGTTCTCCCAGGACCCACAGGCAAAAGTCAGCCTCCCAGGACACTGCTGCAAAAATGCAGGTGGAAATGCTATGTCCCTCTAAACAAAAAAACCAAACAAAACCAAACAAACAAACAAAAAAAGTAGAATTAAACCAAAGAAGAGTTTAAGGAGTTACAGTAGATAGATCAATGTAAACAATAAACAGTTTCCAGAAACTAAGAAGTAAAAACTATGTTTAAAGCAGGCTTTTCTGGGGTACATGTGAATATAGATTTGGCGGGGGGGAGGGATTGTGTATCTCTTATCATTTTATGTTATTGATAAAATCTTCCCAGTCATCACAGAACTTCAGATCTGGTCTTCCCTACCCTGATTTGTTCAAACAAATGGGAGGGTTAACAACACGGACCATATAGATGCTGCTGCCCATCTTGCATCACATTTGTAATCCCAAAGCTTCACAGTAAATGTGTGAAAGTATCACCTGTTTCCTGGACCTCTTCCACGCTGAATGTGACACTTATGTTCATGTTCCTAAGATGAATTATTATTTAGTGTGACCTGTGTCTTCCAGCTGTGATACTCTTTGCATCAATTCCTCCTTCACAGAAGCTCCTGTGGCTACTTAATAATGGGCTAGGAGAGAAAATCTCAAACTAGAAACTACCAAAAAAATAATCTAATTTGTTCTGTTTTGTCTGCCACTAAACAACCTCTTTCTCCAACGAGCCATTGTATAGGGGTGAAATTTAATATCTGATATGAGATCAATCTTATGACAGCACAGGAGATTAGGAACAATGAAGAGATTAATTTGATGAGATTTGTTTATATGTTCTCTCTAAAACCTTTTTCTGGGAAACTCTAAAGGTTTTTTGTAATCTATGATTAAATTCCAATATATCTCCCACTGGGCTCCTACCTCATATTTTCTATTTATTTAATAACATGTGTTTTATGTAATAGCTGTATTTCCATTTTTCTTTAACCTAAAATATTTCTGTTGTGTTATCACTGTAGAGAGAAAACTTATTTTGATAATGTTAAGGCTACCTTTGCCTGCAGATACTGCTTTATAATTTGACTTTCTGAATTTTTTTACTTTATTATGAGGAAATTGAGAATGCTGTGACATTGAGTCCCGATGACCTTCCCATAGCATCACTGCAAACTGTAAACACGGGTCCGGTACCCCTGATGAACACAGCGCTGCTGACGGATGACACACTGAGACTGTGTATCCACTGCATACACTTCCCTTTGTCTGTCAAGACCTTAGGTCTTCAGAAGGAGCCCATGTACCAGCCAAGGCGTCTGTCTCCCTGTAATGTGTCCCTACAGCCGTATTTCCACCAGCGCTAGCCTGGCTGAGCTGTCCTACGTGTGAGCTGCATCTAATCTTTGGGCATGCAACTGTGGAAATGTTTCCAGATGAGATAACTGCTCTGGAATTTCTTCACCTTTGGGTCACTTGATAAAATGTTGCTCTTTTCTCAACTAGTTTCTAGTTATCCTTGCCTTCTAGAAAAAAGAAAAAAAAAAAAAAAGAAAATGAGGATAAGATAAGAAAAAAGGGTAATCAAATAGAAGAGGAGAAAATAAACTGATTTTTTTTTCTGATTAGTTATGTCTCAGGAAGATATTTGGGTAATCAATGAAAAAAAGAAGTTTGTAAAATTCTACTGCCCTTGTAGTAGGTCTAATTTGCCTAGAAAATACTTAATGATGACACTGCAGTATGCCTTAAGACAACTGATTACATACGTATTTTTGTAGAATATCTTGAGAAACTATATTTAGTAACAAATAATTCTAAAATATTCATCTAGCAGTATGTTAAATTTGATTTTTGCACTCATTTCTTTGATGTGAAATAAGAGAAAACAAATAATCATCAACAACAAAAACCCAAACACACAAAACCCCACAGATCGTTTTTTTTATTATTGCTATCAATGGGGAAAAGCTATGGCCAGTAACACTAAATGGATGTTCTAAGTCCAGTGAAACGGGGAACAGGATGTGACATTAATTAAATTCATGAATTTTAAAAGAATGAGTTGATTCAAACATCAATTTGCAGAATGACATAGCAAAAGAAGCTGAAAACCCTTCCCTGAAGGGGAGCGTAAACCTTCAATGGAGACTGCTAGGGCTCAAGAAAGGGAAGGGGAGGACGGGCAGGGGGAGAAAGAGTGGTGTAACAGATGTGAAATGAAGTGTGACTTTCATGTGGTTGTGGCCTCCGGTCCTTTAGTGTTTGAGTGCAATACGTTTTTCCAGATGACAAATGTTAGAAAGTTGTTTATTGCCCAGGGTGTTTTAGGTGCCAAAAGGCTTGCAAATGAAAGATGGCAAAGAAAACATCAGCGTGAACATGAAACTATTAATGGAATGTCAGTGCATGCATGCAAGCACAGAAATAAAACCAAAATTATGTTAATATCTTCTTCATTATTTTCCCTGGAAATAGACCTTTACTCATCTGCCCCTTCTTTTATATGTTTTAATTAAATGTGTTTAAATAAATAAAAAAATCTGTAAGCATATGTTATGACTAGTGATATTACCCTAATGCCACTTCTTCCATAGCAATCATAGCTGAATTGCTAGTGCAATTTCAATGAGGCCATAGTTCTCATTCACCAGTTCTGGTGAAAAAGGGCTACATTGATTCACCATATTGATTAAATGATTACTACAGCATTTTGTAGGTAATAACAGTGTATATCTGTGTACACTTTTTTAATAATAAAAAAAAAAAAGGGAAGGATACCAGTGTTTTGGAAAACAGTATCTTGTGTGATATTTTCTAATATAAAAATTAATATAAATAAATATATAAAATTAAATGGATAAGAAAGTTTTCATGTATATCAAGGTCAACTATAATATTGATCTTTTAAAGTGATTTGCTCTATCTCTCCTTAAATGTGTCATCTTTGGTTTATGATTCTATAAAGTAAGATTATCTAGTTCTGAGGAAAAAAAAAAATATTAGTGGAGTAAAGTAGTCTGCCTGTTGGGACAAAATAGACCCAATTTTACCTTATTGTACTCATAATTCATAATCAGACTCATAATTCTGAAAAACAAAAATTTAAAATTTATTAGTTAAGCGTAATGTTTAAGACGTTATAGTTATGGCATATGCTAGGTTTTGTAAAATCTCCACTTCTTGCACCCAGATTTTCCATAACACTCAAGGCTAAAGGCTCTTGTATAAAAGTATAATAAAAGATATTTTCTCCTTGTATTATTAAAAAAAACAAAACAAAACAAAAAAAACCCACACCCTTAAAAAAACTTTGAACTACTAGTGAACTACTTTTTGTAACTCTAACAACTTTTCTGAGAGTCTATCAGCACTTGCATTGTCCGCAACAGGGTACGTTACCTGCTGTGTTATGACTTTATTACGGATTCTCATTTACCTTAATGCAGAGTCAGAATGCGGCTGGTTTGTTCCATGTTTAACAGTTCAACTATTAACTGCCATGGCTCCCACTTATCCTGTCTAAGTCTGTAACAGTGAGTGCATTCAATAATATGCTAAGAAATCTCCATCAGCATGCATTAGGATCATTAACAAGTTTAACTAATAAAGTTGAAAAACAACCAATAAATCTACATGTTTTTATTGTCAATTAAAATCTGCATACATACTATGACATTCATTAAAAATTAAGCAGATAGATACAATCAGAGATAATCAAGCATGCTACTTATTACTGAGAATATAATGCATTGTTAATTCATAGGAACTGAAAGCCTAATTACTTCTATCACTGTAATTGATGGGCTTTGTATGTACTGCTTCATCATATAAATTAATGTGAAACAAAATTTCCTCTAATTTATTGGCACGTCTGGAATAAAAGAATACTAGTTACATATGTGGATATCTGAATATGTATGCTATTGGAAATTTCAGTATTGATTTTTTTACAATCTTTCATAAGCTTGTTTTTGGCACTGGTACTTAAGTATATGGTAATTAGTCCATTACCTAATTACCTAATATGTTATTGGCCATGTAGTAAAATTAATTTTGTATTGGTAAATATGGTCACTGACCATATTCTGACCATAAACCGTTCTGTGTTTGAGATGGGGAGTAGCTCATGGTATTAAATCATCCTTTAGTAACGTAAATACTTTATAAAACACACAGGCAAGGATGTATTAATATTTAAATATTAATTTCCCTACACCTATGATGTTATTGAAATTTCTTTCTTTACTGCCTATCAAGTACACTGAAGGTAGGAATATTCCCTTCCATGCCTATTGTACTCAGGTTCCCAGATTCCTGCAAATTCAGCAGCATTGGCCAAGTTAATCTGATGGTAGCATGAGTGGTAAAATTCCGCTCTCTTGATACTGTGGACGTGCCATATAATTCAGATGAGCTTGCTGGAGTGAGTGGGCTCTAAAATTTTTTTATTTTACTCTCAGATCAGTGCTGTGGATTTTTGTTATGTATTCTTATAAATTGAGCCAAATATTTACAGTTCTTTAAGGTTCTATTGCTGGAACAAAGGAATTGCTAGAGACACCACTGTCTTTCCTGGTAATTGTATGGTGCAAAGGGTATTGGGAATGCATGGGCATTTCAAATTCTGCTGTAATAAAAACTTTAAATAAATGATGTTATTTAAGCTTTTGGGCAAGGTGCTGATTAGGCTTTTCTGCTGATTAACTTGGGAAGTGTCTCCTGTCCTTTCTCCTATTCTCTCTGGCATCCAAAGTGATCATTCAGAAAATGAGTAAACATATATTCAGGTTTTAGAGAACTCTTGGATGTTCTGTGCTTTACAGATAGTAAAACTGATGGTTGGAAATGAAACACCTTTTTGAGTTAAAAAATGAATTAAGTTGATTTTGTACATATAGAGTTTGAAGGCAAAATTATTTCCCATATTCAAGTTAGGCAGATGTCTTTGTGCTAGGACATGCAGGGTGGGCTGAATGAAGGCATGTGGTTTAATGCTGTAATGCATATTTTTAGACATATAAAAATGTGCTTTTGATGAGATGGTATTGCTTCCCTTGGCCTTCTAGTTGCACCATCTAATCTGCTTTCCATCTTCACTTATTATCCCTGTAGACCAGGAAACGCATAAATCACAGTCACTTTTATGGTTACATCCATTCTTCAGAGAGAAAGCATTTAACTACAGTGTACCTAATTGCTTAATAAAAGCTAAAGGTGGCCCATCTAGTTTAAAAAAAAAATGAAGAAGTCTGATCAATGGAGGTTTTTCAAAGGCAGGTGCCACACATTTTGTAGCTGGTTGATGAGTCCCGTAGTTGTATGTTACAGGACAATGGTGCAGGATGTTTGATGTTAAGGTGCCATTTCCTTGAGTCGCTTTAGAGCAATAGAATCAGTTTAGAGTACTGTTTATAGGAAAATGATTGACTCTTTCTATATCTTAAGTCACTTTTCTTCTCCCAGAGCTGCAGAAGAGAAAGAGCTGGGGGCAGCAGCTCATCCTCAGATGCTGTGAGAGCAAAACTGAGTTATCAAAGGAAAAAAAAAAAAATTAAAAAAACGTGTCTATAGGCTCAGAGGAGGGGTTTGGTAGGGTTTGTTTGTTTATTTGTTTTTTTTTAAGATTGTAAAAGTGGATATTGCTGTGACTAGGTATTTAATTTATTTTGATTTAACAAACACTGGCTTAAAATGTAAAAGATCTGACATTATCCTCTAGAAAAATAATCAAAAGAGGTTACAGTAAAAGCCCATAAACACTTACAATGGAAACATCTTTAAGAAGCAATGTTGTAAGTCTGTTATAGAATAAACATGGATAACATACCTGTATGGAGACCTGCTGATGACTTGGCTTTCTAAAATATGATATTACTTTAGATTTTGAGCAAAAATGTTATCCAGTTTTGAGAGGAGAAAAAAAGAAGCAGATTATTTTGAAAAAAGTTTTTAGTATTTCACTTGTCAAAGATTTATAATAGCATAAGTTAAGGTCTCAAGAGATGATGTGAGGAAAAAGAGCTAGGGGAAAAAAAGAGTTTTGAAAAGATAATAGTGATTTAGCCTTAGTTTGTTGTTTTTATTCAGCGATTACTCTATCTAAAATAAATACATATGAAAATTCTTCTAAATGAAGATTTTTGCTTTAAACTAAACACCGATTCTTGACTGCTGTTAAGCAGCAATAACAAAGCATAGAAATATCAAAGAATAGGGAAAACCTTCAGGCTACAATATTCGACAGTTCCTTTTTCCATCAAACTCATTTAAAAAAAAAAACATAGATGGCAAAAGATTTGAGTGAGAAGGATGGGTGCTCAGTAATGGCAGTGGAGAACTAGGATTTATTTGTTGGGTTTGCTATTGACTTCTCCTGTAACGATGGGCCGATCATTTAATTCCTGTGTCCTGATTTCCCTGTTTTTCCCCATTTCCATGTTACCAAACCACAGTTATCTCATCTGACTCTTCCGTTTTGTTTCATTTTCTAGTTTAGAAGTTGCTGTGGGGAGGGATGATTGCTTACTATATTCATATGCTTCCTTTAATGGAACTTTGGAGTTTCTAGAGGCTATTCTGATACCAACAAATACTTTCAGTAAGCTTTGAAAAGTATTTAACAAAAGTTAGAGTTTTAAATTTCACTATACATAGTTTTACTCCAGTGTTTCTGTGAAAAGAACCACATAATAAGTCATAATAAGCTATTAAATAAGAATTCTAGCTCTGAATAGTTTTTTCATAGCTCCTTGCTTTCATCAGAGAGAAAAAAAAAAAAAAAGTGATTTCTTAGGCTTCTCTTCTCTGGATCCAGAATAGATAACCTATACTGATAATTCTGAGTAGCTTGTACTGGTTGGCTATCACCAATTGCACAGGCATTAACCATCGTAACTACAGTGGTAGTACAAAACCTAAGATCCTTCTTTTGTGTTTTTAGAATGTCTTTATTGCATATTACAGTCTTAAAATAAAATATGTTTATTTCCTTCAACCTGTGATTATCTTAGCTAGATTGCAGGAAGTTTGTTGAAATTATTATATCACTTCACACTGCTGAATGCTTCAGCAAGTCAGATTCAGGCTTCCTCTGTTGGCACTACATTCCATTTGCTGTTATCTATAGAAAATAAGGTTATTTATGAATAGAGTTTCTTGGGGAAACTAGACTGACCACTTTTTACTAAGTCCACAATTGGAACAAAGAACATTTTAGTTCCACTGTAGCTTAAACTAATTCAAGACAGTGCAGTGTGGGAAACAGTTCTGAAATATTTGCAAATAATTTGTTATCTTGTAATGAGTACATCTCTAAAAATACTATACATTTGTGTGGAAATTCTTTTAAATGGTATTTTCTAATCTTGCAGCCTCAATCAGAGATTTGACAGATTGCAATAAAAGTCTTCCAGCTACTCCTAAAGATACTAACTTGCCAGTAGATCCTACAGCTATTGTTAGATACCAAGACAGTAACAACATTATGTTGATAAATATGCATTTTAGCATAGAAAGTGCAATGCTTCCCTGGAACAAAAAAAAAACAAAACAAAACAAAACAAAACAAAACAAAACAAAACAAAACAAAACAAAACAAAACAAAACAAAACAAAACAAAACAAAACAAAACAAAACAAAACAAAACAAAACAAAACAAAACAAAAAAAAAACCAAAAAAAAAAGCAAAACCTCTATGCTGCTATGACCGAAAATCTGGGAAAAAAGCAGTTGCTCTGAAGAGGAGAGGGTGTTCACAATCATTTATGTTCTTTACTTCCTTCATTACAGCCCTTGAACGTTAGTCTTTCTTGCCCTATGTTCCAGCCTGGCTGGATTCAGAAGTTAAAAATCACACCATGAAGACCTATTTCACCAGCTTCTGTCTCCCCATTATAGTAATATATCTAGCTAATGGTTATTTTTTAAAAGGGCAATGTATTATTACTATAATGCAAACTGCTGGATCTTCTCTTTTGCTGTCAAAGCCTTTCTCAAGCCCTCCAACTGCTCCCTGTGATAAGATTTATTTAAACTTCATAGCCTCTCGTTTAATACCGCAGAGTGGCAAACATTTCTTCCTGTTTTCATGGCTTTCTTCTAACAGTTTCCTCTCTCAGAGCTCTGCTTGGGACTTAGTTGATGAGATCCATAAATCTGTATGTAGTTTTGTGACAAAGGCTTTGGTCTTTGGGCCTGTGGGTCATCAAAGTATTACCTGAATAAGAGTAATTTATTGTCACTCTTCCTTGACAAGAATATTAAGCAGGCTAAATGGCTGTGTTTTTATGTACAAAACCAGTGATTGTATGCTAATTTCTGTCCATTTATTGAAAGTCAGTACCTTTAAAGTTGAGATTGAAGAGCAAAAGATTCCTGAGAGTCCTCTATCTCTTCCTGCCATGCCCCCATTATTCCACAGTATATATTTCTCTTCTTTATTGTCATTCTAGAATATTAGGGTGAGACTCATTTACATGTTGGTGTATTTTATATACATTGTTTTAACAGTCATTAATTAGTAAATGTTTTAACACTCTGCCACATAGATCTTGAAAAAGGGCACAGATCTTGACCAAAATGAGACTTAAAGAGCAATGAAGGAGGAGTGGAATCAAAAATAGATTTTTCACCTTGAAGGAATGATAGAACAAGCCTGAGACTGTATTAAGAAGCAGTACATGCGCTTTGCTGATTACCAGAAAGCGCGTGGCTCTATCATATGCAAATGCAGGAGATTTTGCTTGGTAAGGGTTTGCCATGTGACCTGATTAGGATGCAGGAAAACCCAGCAGCAAGGCAGGAGTCATCAGTGCGATTTGCAGCTGGAATGAAAAATCAGGCTGGCATTGGAGAGGGCATAATACAAGGTTGTTCATCTCTACCATGTGGCTCCGCGCTCTAGATTGGTCATAGAGCAGTGCAAAATAGTAGCAAATACTCTGCATAGAGCTAGTCATGAGACAAATTGCACACTGATGGCAAATTTTACAACTTATTACTGTATCAGTTCTCAGTGGCATTGATATTTGCCATCTGTTAACTGAGGGCTGAAAAAAATAGGGTTCAATATATGGACCAATCATCCAGCAGAGCAAGGTAAAATTGTAGTTTGAGATTAACAAATTTTTTTCATGTAAAATATTCTAGAACTGGTATCCTTACTGAGATGAAGTATTTATATTGATTTGCATATTGGACCTTATCCTAAATTTCACTTCCATACTTTGTAATACCTAAAAACCAGAAAGTCCACTCTAACCTTAATCCAACTGGGAAAAGGTGTGAGGGTAAAGACATTTTAAGCATTACCAAGCAATGGCAATGTTGACTTATTTAAAAAAAAAAAAA